>JANHAO010001473.1:0-32726 GCA_026873985.1 Saraca asoca
GCCAAAAAAGGAGATTTAGTCTATATATTCTATCTTGTACATTAAATGTTGATGTAACATATTTACTACACATGTAATTACTATTGTAACCTCCTTTCCTTTATAAATATGAGGAAGGAGCCTCCTGTGAGGAGAGAGAGAGAGGATCTATGCCGAAACTCTGCTAAAATAGAGATTGAATCCTGTAACTTTGTAGAAATACCATCACAATAACATGCTACTGTGGATGTAGGGTCCGGTGATACTTGGATTTGGCCGAACCATGTTAAAATCCTGTGTCTTCTTCTCTGCTCTTCCCTTCGTCTTTGTTTATTTTGCTATTTTGTCGTGTTTAAACTGGACAAATGTCAAAGATCTCGTAAGAATCCCCTTGTTGGCTAGAGTTTGACTCCTTACCAAAATCCAATGTCAACATTTTTGGCACTATCTGTGGAGATCTCACCTGTTTTGTTTCATTTCCTACTACAATGGCCAAGGGAAGAGCCAGTAAAGCTTCAAATGCACAGTGCCATCCTCTAGATGGTCATGTCTCGACAACAGACTCATCTATTGCTCTTGTGATCAAGGCAACTACTATTGTCCCTCTAGCTAGCTCAGTACAACTAGCCCCCGCCGTAAACGGCACTGATGGACTGCAAACCTGGCTCCAACATCAGGAAAAACTTGAACACATGATGGGAGAGATAGCTAAAATAGTCATAATGTTAGTGCAAGCACAGGCCCAGAATGTGTAAGGGCGAGATGAAACCACTGCACCTGAGGTTGAACGTTCCGGTGAAGTTCACCAGGAGCAAACTTCGCATCACCGTTCGCACGGTCGGAAAAGTGAACCAAATCACCAAGTCTCTAGCCAAAGACTGGGGGGCTTGGATATTATGGTAGAAGACCTCCTTTAAAGAGTCAAGCATTTGGAGGAATACCCCTAGGCTTGAAATGACCAAGGTCGCTTTGGGGAGCAAACCCCATTCTCTAGAGAGATCGTGGAGGAACCCCTCCCACGCAAGCTCAAAGTTTCAGCTATTCCATTATATGATGAAGACAGCGACCTGTATAACCATCTGGACCTATTCAACATCCAAATGGATCTACAAGCTTGCAATCCCTTAGTCAGGTGTCGCGTATTCCCTGCTACTTTGGTTGAAGTTCCTCAAATGTGGTTCAAGAGCTTCCCAGCTTGCAACATTAGCAGTTGGGACGAATGCCAAGAAAAGTTCATTGATCAATACTGAGCACTGAGGAAGCAACTCGTGCCCCTGTGTCAGCTCGCTACGGTCTTCTAGGGTAAACATGAAGTGCTGAAAGATTATATCGCCCACTTCAGGAACAAGGTCAACAATGTCGAGAAGCCCTCGGATGAGGTTATCCTAACTACCGTCTCAACGGGACCCCGCAGAGATGGAGAGCTATTCAAGAGTTTGTACAAACCCCAGTCAGTAATCTGGGTGAGTTCTATGAGCAGGCCATGAAACAAATCAGATGGGATGAGACTTTCAGTCCACAGAAAATCAAAACGAGTGGCTCAGCTTAAAACAAGAAGATGAGTAACCATGAGAACGAGAATGATAGCCCCGAGTGCCAACTCGCTAAGAAGAGCAAGGATGAACGACCCCTATTTTCGGGTCATCACAACACCTACAGCATCTTATCGTACGCTTAGGACAAGGTCTTTGCAATGGAAAAGGGGCAAAAAAGATTTCAAAAAGCCTCCACCCTTGAAGACTTGCAGCAAGTCCAGACTCAACCGAGGGAAGTTCTGCATATACCATACGAGTTTGGGCACATCACCTCAGAGTGTTGGGCATTGAGGGACACTATCGAGGATCTCATCAAAAAAGGTCACTTGTAGGACTATGTCGTGTAGCCTTCTAGGCAGTTGCTTGGACCATCTCGGCAAGACCCCAAGTAAGAGTAATCTCCTACTATCATGACAATCTTTTAAACTTTTGTACTTTTTTATAAATTATGTAAACATTTTGGATACCACTACTGATTTTTAATTTTTCTTTGAATAGGTGATTTGCCTAATGGGCACCTTTTATTTGGGCACAAAATCACCCTAACCACAAGATAGGTCACTCCTTTATTTAGGCACAAGATCGGCCTGACCATAAGATTGATTACCCTTTTATTTGGGCACAAGATCACCCCAGCCACAAGATCAGCTAACATTAATTTCATAGCTCTTATGCGAATTTAATTATATCATAGCTCTTATGCGAACATATCTATTTGGCCACGAGATCGGCCCGAGCACGAGATCACTTGCTTATTAATTTCGTAGCTCTCATACGAACCCAATTATGTCATAGCTCTCATGTGAATGTATCTATTTGGCCACAAGATCGGCCCGAGTACAAGATCACTCACTTATTAATTTCGTAGCTCTCATGTAAATTCAATTATATCGTAGCTCTCTTGTGAACTTATCTTATTATTTTATGATTCCCATACTAACTTATCTATTTATTTGGCCACAGGGTCGGCCCGAGCATGAGATCGCTCTAATCCACAACTCATGCTATCTTCTGATTATGCATAGGTCACACAGATTGTTCAAACCAAAATGTTTATAGGAGAAACAAAAACAACAAACAAAAATTGCAAAAAGAAGCTAAAGTTTTACTCATTAAAAGACCTCAACGAGGCAGATATACATCAAAAAGCTATGGATACAGGCTAATCAGAACACAAAAGGGAAAACTAATGACTAAAAAGAGGGACTGGCCACGAAAGGCCGTACTCTGGCTAACTAGAGCTCATGCACCACCAAGGTCCTCAAATTTCCCTTCCAATGCACAATCAGTGGTGGCATTGCAGCTCCTTATTCCTCCGACCACCCGCTCCTGATGAAGGAAGCAAATCAGAAAGTGCCAGGAGCTTGGTTGGCCAAACAATTACCTCATGGCAGAGCCGAGAAGACGCAATCTGAGATCCATATGAGATCTCTCCATGTTAGCGGGGAAGCTGAACCTTCCAAACTCTTTATGCAGCAGACCATACACGCCTCTATGAAAGGCTAGAATGCCAAAAACGGTGGTAGTTTATCAGGAAACTCCATGGTTTGCTTAGTGCAAAGATAGAAAGGATTGCCTTTCCTTTATATAGAGCCAGATCTAACTCCGTTGAAGTGTCCAGATCCATCTCCCCAACTACCAACATTTATGGCCTCGGAAAAGGCTAAGTTTGACTTAGCAATAATTGCTGGACACGTGCCATAAGTGACATGGCCTAGAGTAGATGAAATGACAGTCTCAGGAGAAGACTTTGATTGACCAGAAATCGAAGAGTCACAACTCCCAGCCCGCAGCACGAGCTGAGAGTTGGGGGGCTTATATTATATGTGAAAATTGGTTCATCTTGGAAGGACACGCTAGAAGCTCAAGAGCAACAAAAGGATCGGTCAGACGAACTGTCCGGATCGCTATGCCTTCAATTTGAATTGCGAGTGCAACCCCTCAGCTCAAACTCATGCTTGAACAAAGTGAGTTTGACATCTCCTTCCTGATAATGTGCATAACCCTGGATTGTGTGATCTAGTCAGCAAAGTGTGACTAATGACATGGGACTCACCAGACAGAAGACCAAGTCATACCCCACCCCAATGAACAAATGGAGCCCACCTGTAGAAGATAATTTACAGTAGCTGACAAAAGAGATTTAATCTGTATATTCTATCTTGTACATTAAATGTTAATGTAACATATTTACTGCATGTGTAATTACTATTGTAACCTCTTTTCCTCTATAAATATGAGAAGGGAGCCTCTTGTGAGGAGAGAGAGAGGATCTATGCCGAAACTCTGCTAAAATAGAGACTGAATCCTGTAACTTTGTAGAAATACCATCACAATAATATGCTACCATGAACGTAGGGTCTGATGATACCCAAATTTGGTTGAACCACATTAAAACCTCCGTAGGTGACTTTTCGATTTCCCATAGCTAGGCCATCATGATTATTCCTTCCTTCAGCACGCATGTGCACTACTGCTATAAGCTAACTATTGGCACTTGCTAAACCATCAGATCATGGGTAGTTGATGGGTTCCTAGATCCAACGGTGTCTTTACATGCCTTATAAGCTGAAAGAGCTCCTCTCTTCCCCCTTATTTGCCACTTCAAACCTAAAGTTCCTGAACACTCTACACTCATTTCCTCCATCAATTGCTGCAATCACTTATATCATCCGCTACCGCTGGTGTTGTTTTGGTGCCCTAGTGGTTGCTCAAGTCCCGATCATCAAAAAACACTTTCGTGCGCATCCTCAGACCTTCCGTTTCAATCAACCATGGTGAGTCTTCCTTCATTTTGCTATTTCTAGATTTCTTTATTCTATAGTTTGTGAGGCCAGTCTATCATTATTTGAGGGGTGAGAGTGCTGGTTGAGATTGATTGTTTGCATATTTTCTTTTCTACTTGGTTTGGTTCATTCGATCAATTCTATTAGTGAACTTTTAGTTTTTTGGTTACCATTTCAAGTCTAACATCTGCTATTTGGATTTCATGATTCAATCGTTGAGTCCTTCTTGTCTGTTGTAGCCCGGGTTGAAAATGGGTGGCTCGGGGTGTTCATGGTTTGTCGTATAGGAAGTTATTAGCCTCAGTTTTTGGTGGGGATTGGTTGAAGCAACCTGATTGATCTTTTTCCTTTGTGTAGATGGGCGTAGCCATGGATGCCACCATCACCAAATTAGGAATGAAAATGACGAACCTGGCACTTCAGCCCAGAGCGTGAGGTTAACACGGCGTCTTGGTGAAGCAACCTTAAAGAGTAGGGAGGTCATTAGGGATTTTACCGCTCGTCCTGGTCCTATTGAGGTTCAAGAGGTCGCTGCAGATTCATGACCTGGTCATCATGTATTTAGTCTACATGTTTTATCTATCCATTTTCATGAGCTTCATAGCACAGTCTGGATGTATATGCTCCCCAGGGGATGCAGCCTCATGATACCTTCTCTAGATGACTGTGCACCTTCTCTGCCTCGAGGGTTCATCGCTATTAGTTTCCCACACCTCGTTACGGGACTTAGGTTCCTAATACACCCTTTTATTGTCAACTTTATAAACAAAGTGAGACTCAACCCAGCTTAGCTCACTATAAATTCTTACATCTTGCTCATTTTTGTGGCGCTAATTTACTTACGCAATGGTCTTTGACCACTCGGTTAAAGTTCTGTGTTACTTATTTAGCCTTAGATATGCGAGCATGTCGGATGGGCTCTATTACTTCACAGCTCGACTGATGATGCACAAGAAGATCCTACTGCGAGGGGATGCTAAAGGGAAATCTAACGTGGGGCATTACAAAACTCATTGGTTTTACATCTTGTGCCCCTCCCTATGCTATCTCCAAAATTTTAGATTTGTTGTTACCCTTGGTGAGCGAATTAAAGATGCACGAGTTTAATGATTTGCTTGCATTTGTTTCTAATTCTAACTTGTCTTATTTCGTAGACGGGATTGGCTAAAAGCTGACTTTAAGAGTTAGGGAGCTAGGAGTCTTAGATCATTTTGCTGCCTTGACCTATCTCAAAAATGACTTTTGCTTCGACGAGGACCTCTTTTACTTTCATAAGCTCTCTTTGGCTAAAGACATCGAGCTCACCAAGGAGATTGGAATCCATCAAGCCACAGAGGTTAGTCCTGCTGGCTTCAAGGACTACAACAAGATAATTGAGCTCATTCTTAGGATGCCACCATCTGATGACGAGGAGATCTTACTAGATCCCGATGCGACCACAACCCCTATTATCAAAAGTTAACACTTAGCTTTGGTGATAACTCCCTTGCAAGGGCCAACTCATGCAAGAGGTGGTAGGAGGTCGCCACCTCTCTTGAGCCTTCTGCCAAAAGATGACAGGTAGACAAAAGGAAGAAGATTGCTCCTCGTAAAAGAGTTGTCAAAGGCTAAGGTCAAGAAGCCACTGACCGAACCTTCCTCTTAGACGAGAGAGTACATTAAGGTTCTCATTGATAACATTGATACAATTTTGTGAACTTGGAACCAGATTCAGGTGCTGGAGTTCAAAGAGTTCTCCTCAGGAGGTTGGTAGGCTATGTAGCTCGTCATGGCTTGGTGGTAAGTAAGGTCTTTTTATCTTGGTCCTTTTATTCACTTTACAATCTAATCTTGGCTCTAACTTTTTCAAAATTTGTTGACAATGATGAAGATGGATAAGGCTCTTCAAATCCACGATAAGGAGAAGGAGACCCTCGAGGGTAAGTTGGTTGTTGCCTCTGTCGAAGTGCTAGATTTGAAAGAGAAGATCAAGAATGCTAAGGCTACCTTATCCCGTGTAGAAATGGATTTTGAGGCTGCCATAGTGAATCTTGGCCTAACAACCAATGATCTGGCCAAGGCGAGTATTGACTTAGACTTATCCATCCATCGAGCTAAATAAGTAATAAGATGGGCTAAGGTCGCTGAGTAGCGAGCTAGATCTATAGAGCAACGGGCCAAAATGGTGGAGTAGTGAGCTGAGGTCATTGAAAAGGAGCTAGATTCAGTCAAGATGGAGGTCACTCTCGCAAAGGAGGAGGTCATTAAAGTTAAAATGGAGACCGCCTCATTAATAAAGAAGGTAGAAACCAAAACTTGCACCGCCTTCTTCTTCACCCTGTGGGGGCAACACCCGGAATTGAATTTCTCCTTTTTCGATGAACAAGCTATTGAAGCTGTCGAATGCTACAAAAGGAGGGCTACTAGGGCTGGCTCTTCCAAGAAGGGAGTGGACTCTGGTGCTAAAGCTTCTCCTACCTGAGGCGCTACGTAAAGGGAGGGCGATTCCCAGACCACTAAAGCTACTAGTGCTCTAGTGGTGAACATCCTCGATGCTCCTCTTCTTGGTCTTTAGCCTTAAGAGGGTCTGTCCCCAAATGCTCCAAATTCTTAGGCCATAAGCCTTGTAATTTTGTTTTCCTTTTGAATTTTGTAATGTATTCTTGAACTTTGTATGAATTTATCCCATTGCTGGATCAAATGAATTCTTATTCACTTATCTTTAATTTTTATGCTCGAATATGCATGACTTAACAAATTTTGGTGTGAGGACGAAAATTTGGTGAACCACTTTAATGAACACCTCTTACATAAGACATCGCTTCTCATGCTGGGCTTTATTGAGACTTTTATTCTATATACATTAAAATTCAAAGAATTACATAAATATTTATGCTTACTAATAATTTTTTTTTTACAAACATTGGGGACTTTATTGATAATATCGACGAGATGCTTAGTGTTCCAAGCCTAAGGAAACTTTGTTCCTTCTATATCCACCAAATGATAAGCCCTATTGCCAATAAGGTATGGGCCCTCCCAATTTGGCCCCAGGGTCCCTTTGCTAGCTTTACATGCTCCCAGAAGGACAAGACACGAGACAAGATCAATAAGCTTATTAGCTCTAAGCTTGCACTTTTTGATTGTAGTACCTCGCGACTCATTGTTGGTAGGTTACGATCTTGAGGCGAGCTCTCTTCCTCATTTCTTTTGCAAGATCCATATTTGTAGCAAGCAGTTGATCATTATCTTTTGGATTGAAAGTAACCCTTCATTGAAATGCTACTTCAAGTTCTGCAAGAATCATTGCTTCGCACTCGTATACCATCGAGAAGTGGGTTTCTCTTGTGGCATTGCATACTGTGGTTCTATAAACCCATAACACCTTTGGCAGTTCATCCACCTATGCTCTTATTTTGGCCTCTAACTTTGCCTTCAAGATTCATTTGATAATCTTGTTGATGGCTTCAACTTGCCCATTAGCTTGCGGATGATTTATGGTTGAGAAGCTTTTTGTGATTTTCAAGTCGTTGCAGAACTTGATGAACTACTCGCTATTAAATTGGGTCCCATTATCAATTATAATCTATTGAGGGACTCCTAACCCATAAATAATGTTGCTCCACATGAATCTTTCGATCTTCATAGGTGAGATCTCAGTGAGATCTTTCGCCTCTGCCCATTTGGTAAAATAATCCACAGCTACTACCGCATGCTTGCAATTGCCATGAGCTATTGGAAGTAGTCCAATAAGGCCATACCCTAAATCATGAAGGGCCATAGACTGACCATCTGTTACAGGTAGGCTGGCGGAGCTCATGGGAACTTCATGAACCTTTGACATTTATCACACTTTTTGATGAGGTCGATAGTGTCCTACTTTATCGTGGGCCAGTAGAACCCTTATCGGAGAGCTTTTTGTGCCAAAGATAGCCCCTCATTGTGGTTTCCATAATGTCTCATGTGGATTTCCTCCAAAATGGTATTGCAATCGTTGCCATCGATGCATTTCAAAAGCGGGGTCGAGAACCCTTTTTATACAACATGTCGTCGTGGATGTAGTATATGGTTGCCCAAGCTCTTAATCATTGCGCCTTAAGCTTGTCCTTTGGTAAGTTGCCGTCTTGTAAATAATCTAGGTTCAGGTTTATCCAAGAGCCTAGTGCTTTGGCAATTGTCATTACGACATCATTCTACTTAATGCTTGGGGACGAAAGGACTTCAACTAGGAGTGCCCCTAAGAAGTCAACATCTTCAGTCATAGCCAGATGAGCTAAGGCATCTGCGTACACATTTTGAGTTCGTGATATGTGGTTGAATTCATACTGTTGGAAAGAATTCAATGATTCTATTTGATATTCACCCCTTACATTGTAGACAACGAGCTAGGAATCACTAAAGATCCTTAGCCTTTCAGCTCACACCTCCTTGGTTAATCACAACCTAACTAACAGTGCTTTGTACTCAGCCTCATTGTTGGTAGCTTGGAAACCAAACCTCAAAGCATAGAGGATTTTATGTCCTTCTGGGCTAATGGGGAGCACTTCTGCTCTAGCCTTTTGATTACTTAATGACCCATCCATATACAGTTCCCACCATAAGGCTTCTAAAGTTTTTGCCTCCTCTCACATGGGCCTCTTGAATTCCATAATGAAGTCGGCTAGAGCTTACCCTTTGATTGTCGGTCTGGGCTTGTATTTAATATTAAACTGGGCAAGCTTAATTGCCCATTTGAGTAACCGACCTAAAGCATCCATCTTTTGTAAGACTTGCCTAAGCAAAAACTGGGTGAGAACCTTCATGCTGTGGGCACAGCTTCCTTGACATAATGACCAGGCAGTAAACAAGCTTCTTCAAGGGTAAGTACCTTGTCTCAACATCTAGTAATCTCTTGCTCACATAATAGACAGGGAGCTGAGCTCCTCCCTCTTCCCGTATTAGGGTCGTGCTAAAAGCATGTTGGCACACCCCCAAGTACATGATTAGCTTCTC
Source organism: Saraca asoca (assembly GCA_026873985.1). NCBI lineage: Eukaryota > Viridiplantae > Streptophyta > Magnoliopsida > Fabales > Fabaceae > Saraca > Saraca asoca. The sequence continues at coordinate 9,272 of JANHAO010001473.1, forward strand.
TCCCTTTTCCAATTTAGACAAGAATGGAGCTCGTCTGAGATAATATTTAAGTTCTTAAAAGGTGACATCACATTCTTGTGTCCATTCAAACTTCTTTGCCTTCTTTAGGATGTCGAAAAAGGGGACACATTTGTCCGTTGCCTTCGAGATGAACCTGCTAAGTGCCATGACTTGGCTCCATGACCTGCCTGTTCAAGCTTTGCACGTCTGTGGCTCTAGTGGGGGATCGCATGTCAAGGATAGCTTTAATCTTTTTCAAATTTGCTTCAATCCCCTGCTATTCACTATGAAGCTGAGGAACTTTCCTAAGGCAACTCCGAATGTGCACTTAAGCGGGTTCAATTTCATTTAGTACTTCTTCAAGATTTGGAACATTTCATCTAGATCATGGACATAGTTGGCAAGCTGCTTGGATTTCACTAACATGTCATCCATGTACACCTCCATCATTTTGCCAATCTTCTCTCGGAACATCAGGTTCACTAATCATTGTTAAGTTGCTCCTACATTTTTTAGCCTGAAGGGCATTACCTTGTAGTAATATAGCCCATAATCGGTGATAAATGAGGTGTGTTCTTTGTCCTATGTAGCCTGTGGGATCTGATTGTATCCCAAGTAAGCATCCATGAAGCTAAGGAGTTCATGTCTCACTGTTGCGTCTACGAGTTGGTCGATCCTCAGCAAAAGAAAGCTATCTTTTGGGCACGCCTTATTCAAGTCGATGAAGTCTACGCATGTCCTGCACTTTCCATTTTTTTTTTTCACGAGGATAAGATTAGCAACCCAAGTGGGATAATGGGCTTCTCAAATAAACTTGTTCACCAACAGCTTGTCCACTTCTTCCTTCAATGTGGCATAGCGCTTGATAGTCATTGGCCTTCTCTTCTGACAAACTGGCTTATGCCAGGGGTCGATATTGAGCCTATGTGACATAACCTCGGGGTCAATGCCTACCATATCCTCATGGTTCCAGGCAAAGACATCTAGATTGGCCTTAAGAAACTCAGCTAACTAATCTTTTACATCAGGTGGCAAGCTCTTTCTTAACTTAAGGCATCTTTTCGCATCCACTTCATTGACTTTTACCTCTTCAATCTCCTCAATTGGACCAGTAGCTCATTCAATGTCCACCTCCAGATACCATGTGTACCTTTTTTACTTGTGCCTCAAGTTTGACTACATCCTTATAGCAGTGCTAGGCAGTTTACTACTCTCCCCGCATGCATCCGACTCCATTTGGGGTCAGGAATTTAATAGTAAGCATCCTAATAGATGCCACCACGTCTAGGTCATTCATAACGGGTTAACCCAGCACCACATTGTAAGTTGAGGGGCAGTCTATGATCAAGAAATCTATCATAACAGTTTCTTGGTGGTCTAGATCTCCCAGAATGAATGGTAGTCTAATATAACCTTCCGGCACTATTCCATCTCCCATAAAGCCATAAAGAGGCTCAGGAGAAGGGTTTAACTAGCTCGTGCTCATGCCCAATTGGTCCAAATATCCTTTGTACATTACATTGATGGAGCTTCCAGTATCGACCATTATTCTCCTCACATCAGCGTTGCCAATCTTGGTGCGGATGATTATCGCATCATTATGAGGAGTATGGATCCCTTGTGCATCTTCTTCTGTAAATGTGATGCTTTCTGAGGTTACTTTAGCTTTCTTAGTGAGTCTTTCACATTCCACATGACTCGTAACTAGGATGTAGCCTACTGCCTGTACATAACGGTCATACGACCTGCTCGAAGTGCCAGCGATGTGAGGTCTACCATGGATAGTGAATATTATCCTTACTGAAGGCATTTCCTTATGCTCTAAGGTCTATTGTTGCTGATGCTGCACTGACTGCTGAGGTTTCCTCCTTTTAGTTGGGCTTCTTTAGGCCAAAGGTTTCTTCCCATCGAATCTCTTTAGTAGCACGTTTGTAGAACTCACCTAAACTTTTCACCAGGGACTTGTATATATCTTTTTATAGCTTCCCATCCTTGTGAACTCTAGTTGAGATAGCTGTGAGGACACTCTCATCTGACGGGGTTCTCCATGTTGTTAACCTTACATTGGAATTAGGTAATATAGTCTTTAAGTGATTCATCTTTCTGCTGAAAAACTGTCATTAAGTGGCAAGATGGGGTGAGTTGTCTCTTTAATGCCCTATACTGGTTAAGGAATTTTGTTTGGGTTTCCTCCCAACTATGAATACTGCAAGCTAGGAGACCCCTGAACCAGGTTTGTGATATCTATCCGAGAATGGTAGGAAAGACTCAGCATTTCACCAACGAGGTGGAGGTTTAGAGGCCCATTTGGACATTGAATATGTCCAAGTGGTTGTATGGGTCGCTATCCCTATTATACAACGGGATATTAGGGACCTTGAACCTATAAGGAAGGGGTTCTATTTCGATCTCTTTGGTGAATGGTGTCCTTTCTTTGTAACAATCTTGGCTACTTTAGGTTGCAGGTCTTTTTACTAACTGCTTAACCTTTTGAAGTAGCTCCTCAATCATAGGGTCCTGAGTTTCAGATCAATGACTAGTGGTCTATTAGCTTTTATCATCTTACTGACCATGAGAATGGCGATCTGAGGTCTTATGCCTTTGGCTATGCTCTTGTTCATGCGAGTGGCAGTTCGACCTATGCCTATAGTTCATTTCATTGGAGCGTTCTTCCTGATGTGAGCTCTCGCATTGTTGATAATCTCTTTCATCTTCACGAACTCTATGAACCTCTGATCTTAGTTGTGAATTAGAAAAATGGATGGAGTCGGCCCATTGACGTTCAACTCTAGCAGGTTCTTTATGTTGAGGCCCTAACTATAAGGGTCCTCCTTCCGACACAATGACTCCAACTTGTCTCTACATGCCCTAGGCTTGTGCGTAGGCCAGAGCTTTAACCATGTCTACTAGTTCCCTCACAGTATTTTCAAGAGCTTTTTGGCATTGGTACCAAGTTTGGACTCTATTTACTTCAAGGGTGGTAGGTTGGTATGGATTGGGAGGCGTCGTGCTAACTACAGCACCTATTATGGGGGCAGCGGAACCCCGTTGAGACTATGATTGCCCCTCAAGTTGGCCAGTGGTGGCTTTTGTGCTCCTACCATTGTAGTTACAACAGTATGTCAATGATGAAAAGAATACAGTGGCGCCCCTCCTTCTAGCACCAAAATGTTGACAATAAAATATGGTCAACAAGTGTGAATCCAATGTTACCCAAACTGTAGGTTGAGAATGTGAGCTAATAGGAAAGAAAGAAGGAAAAGAAGAAGAAGAATAGCAAACACCAGAAGCTTTATCGTGGTTTGGCTAAAACCAATCGACCTCTACATCCACGGTGAGTTGTATCAACTCTGTGTGATGGTTTTCTTAATGAAACTCAACGGAGATACAATGCTAAGTTGCTATTTCAGCAGAGCGTTTGCATGTAGTCTTTTTTTTTTCTATATCTCTCTCTCTCTATCTATTCTATTAAGGTTCCCCCTCCTATTTATAGAAGAAGGGAAGGTTATAAGTGTAATTTGATAAGTTACAAAATGGTTATTTTCACTGCACAGGGCAATAAATGCTTGGCATCTAATTATAAATGCTGGATAAATCATTGTCAGACTGTTGGGGGTTGATGTGTCAATTTTAGAGGCTGAGCTATCGGTTAAGAATGTGTGCCTTTAGCTGATGACTAAACTCCTATATCTGTGCTCAGCTCACTATCTTAGTGAAATGGACTTGCATTGGGCGACCTACTCGCCATGGACTGATCTCATCACTAGATCCATTTAGAATGAGTCTAGTGAAAAACAACTTGGACGCTATGTTTTGTTCAGCGAGCTGGTGCCCTTCCTAACAAACTGGGTTCTCGCTTCGTCTTAACCCGTGCTCCAAGCTTATGGTTAGCGAGCTAATACCTCGCTAAGTGACCTTGTCTGTCAAACGATTTGGATCTCTTTGTGGCTGGGCTCGACTTCTTATTGGGCCTTGACCAACCTATTTTGCACAATCTAGAAAATACCTACAACAAAATCTAACTAATAAAATTTTACGTGTTTATTAAATTATATTCTAACATTTTACTTTTATTAACTTGCATGTATGTTTACCTGACCAAAATTTATTTATTAACAATTAGTTATCATATAAAAAATTTATCTTTATTATTTTCTTTTGAAGAAGAAGAAGGAATCTACATGTAAATAAAAATTAAAAAAATTGAGTTTTTTCCTCTAAATTATTTATGAAGAATGACAAATGTGCAAAAGAAAATTTTCTCAACTAAATTTTGAGTTAGTTTCCATTTATTGGATTTAATATAAGTTGACATCGGAAACTTAATTACAAATTATTTTAAATTTTAAGATATAATTATATAAGATAAAATTATAAGAATTAAATTATAAATTTAATAAAATTATAAGGATAAAAATTTTTATTAACTCCATAGTATATATTTTAAATATTTAACTTACAATGCATTGCATACCTGGATTATAATTTTTTAAAAAAATAGTTGTGCTATCCAATTGGATTGGATACCTACACTTATATTTTTGCTATATAGAATGGCATGAATAGGCGATTAAGGTTGCCATCTCTATCCCATCCTCATTCAAAATTAATCTATCTATCTTCTTCTCTGTACACATATCTTTTAATTTTCGTTCTTGTTTTTATTCTCGTTAAATTCCTAAGATATACATATCATTTCTATTTATCTATCTTATTTAAATTAAGTGGCCCTTTTTCATTTGTCCATACTCATTTAAACGGAAATAAATTATAAAAATTAATGTAATTCAATTTACTAAATATCTTACTTTATATAATTAATTTTATTTACTTGATCTTTAAATTATATATATTATATTACTCATTGATATATATATTATTAAACTATATATATATATATCTATATATTATATTTCCCATGTTATTTCTAAGAGTCTTTGACTCAAATCCATCCCATATTTTTTAAAAGTTGTCTATTTTACTTCTTGATTCGATCTCTGGTCTTTATGTGTATAAGTTTAGTAGATTAGTTACTAGAACTGATAAATAGACCAGTGTAGTCTGCAAAAAATGCAGATTGCCAAAATGACAATCCAAATCCTAATATAAGTGGTCTGCAGACCCAACAGCCCATTTGTAGACTATTTTATTTTTTTTATAAAATCATTTTAAATTTTTTAAATCTCTTTTTAAAAATTATTTTAATTCTTAACTTAAAATATTTTAAAGTCATGTATTTATACTTATTTTTAATAATAAAAAAAAACTTAAGGATATATCAAGTTTCATACCATAAATAATTTTATAACATATCAAATCCATATACAATCCATAAAATATAAAATTGCGTATGTGAAAAAACAAAATGTATATAAGTGAGTGTATAACTATGGTTACTAAGTAAGTAGTATATAAATAAGTAAGTAAGTAAAACAAAAAAAAAAAAACAAAAAAAATTAGGACCCATCTGCAGATTATTGGATTGCGAATCGAATAAACTGGACTAGTTTAGGTTTATATTTTAGCAAATCCTGATTTTATGAGTTCTAGTGTACATTTTTATTTACGGACTCACAGACCCATCCGTAGATTCAAATCCATTTCAACAGCTCTATACTTACTTCTGCTATCTTTTTTTTTTTTTTTTTGAAAAAAAATTAAATAAAAATTATGGGTAACAATTGGTTATCGGTAAATTCTCCCACAAGGCTACGAAGTTCTAGATCCACAAGCAGAATCTTGTCCAAAAAACAACAATGTCTCGGAACCAATTCCCATTTTTGGTGACTACAACTTTAGCAGACAGAACATGAAGAATCTAGGAACAAACAAGATTTCTATGGCCTTCACATGCACTTCACTCAATTGGCTTCAATGTGGGATTCCCTTCAATGGGAATAGAATCTTTCAAACGGTGAGGGTGGAATGATTTTTTTTTTCTTGGAAATTGTTCTGTGATAACCTATAATTTTATTTCATTTTTAATTATAGGTCTTTATAATTTAAAAAAAATTAATTAGATGCTTATATTTTTTTATTTTAATTAAATACTTTTTGTCATTATTCTATTAAATTCTGCTAGTGATCAGTACTTAGTCAACAACAATTTATTAATAATTTATAAAATGAGAATCATACAACTCATTCTTTTTTTCTAAAAATAAAATAATTAAATAAAATATCATAATTTTTCTAAGTTATTAACAACTTAAATACAACAATATTAGAAATTAGTTAATTTTTCATGATTAAAATTGTGAGAAAATTAATTTTCCATGGCTTTTTAACCATGGGTAAATTTGCCCACCGTATATATAGTTATAGTTTTTTTAAATGTTTCCCACAGTAATCATTGTGGGAATGATTTCCTTTTTTTTTCTTAAAAAAAAAAAAAGAAAGGCTTTCCCACAGCATAAACCATGAGCACATATATATATATATATTATTTTTTAACATTATATTAAAAATTAATTCAACTAATCAAAATAAATATCAAAATCGATTAAAATGAAGTTGATAATACTAAAATAAATGAAATGTATTTCTATAAATTTAATTATAATATTTTTAAATTATTTATAAAATAAAAAAAAAATAAAATGAAGGATCATGCAAATACAAGTGATCATACTTGTCTAGTTGCTCTTCTTCTTGGTTATCTTACTCAGTATGCTCCTCGAAAATGTTGGAACGCAGGTTGAGAACATGGAAAATAGTCTTAAATTTCAATTCACTCTACTCTCACTTCCCTGCAGTCTCCCTATCACAACTCGACAATTCTTGCTTGAAGGCTACTTCCCTATACACTATCTCTTCATTCAAAGCTAGAATTGTCAAAATGGGTTAGGTCTAATGGGTTAATCTAGGACTTATATAATTTTTCCTGACTTAGGATTGGTATGAAAAATAAAAATAGTGGCCCAACTTGATAAGGGACTAGCCTGAAATAATGCAATGTGATAAGAGCTTGAGACTAATAAGTATTAGCCTGTCAGGCTAATGAGTTGGCACAATAGTCTGATTCTATTAATCTAATAGGTTAATCCATTGTGTGAGAAAATTATTATTATAAAAATTAAAAATTAGAACAATAATAATTACATATAGTAATTACTATAAATAAATAATATATTAAGCAAAATAATTAATCACTAATATTACAACATAACAAATTAGAAATTGAGAAAGGCTCTAGCAATAGAGAGATAGAGAGAATGGAAAGGCTGCCTAAAAGGGAATGAGAATAAAAACTTGAACAATAATATGAATGAACAATTGAACATTGAAAAATAATAGCACAACTTACACAAAAAAAAAAATTGAGTAAGATACTTTTAATAAAAAAAAACTCAAATAATAATACAAATTTGTAAATGATAATAATAATAAAATATAATTACATTTTATAATAATAATTAAAAGTAATAATAACGATAATAAGGATAATAATTATAATAATAATATATTATTATTGATTTTAATTAATTGATAATGTGAAAATAATATTTAAAAGGTAAAGGATTATTTAACCTACCTAAAAAATGTTGACCAACAACTAGAACTGGGACTGATATTGTAGCAACCCAACTTAGCCTTGATTTGATGAAAAAGTAACCTAACCTAAGACTGACCTGACTTATAGTTTTTGTCTATTGAACTAACCCTACAAGGTCGGGTTAACCTGTTTTGATAGTTCTATTCAGAACCATGACCCTACGCTCCAATACTTTACATTCCTCCTTTAATATAGGCTAATTGACATGTGTTTGCCATATGACCCAATTTTCCAACTTGAAACATGCCCTAGTACCTATCAAACAAACTTCAGGGTGGTATCTTCTGCACACTACACACTCTGGGTAGCTTCTCACTGAGGCCTAAGGGGCAATCGATGCTTACGATCTCTCTACTATTCTATGTTCAACTCCTTGCAATTTGGCTTTTACTAACTTGGAGCCTCCATAACCTTTTCCTTAGGCACCTTCTATTAGGTTCTTCCCATGTCTTCTAGATTATTAAGAATGGTTGTTGGATAGTCCCTTGAACTTATGATTCCTTTTTTGTCTCCTTGGTTTGCTTATAACGCCTTTTACTCTTACTTCTATAGTTCAATATCTAGTGCTTCATTCAAGGATCCTCTACCATAGTTTAGTCATCCACCATAATAACTAGGAAGTATAAGGGTGGTAAGCCCTGCACATAGCAATCTATTTTTGTCCTGACATCTAGTAGCACTTTTCAAACATAATGTGATAACTTGTTGAACTAGGATGACTATTCCACCATTAACATTCCTAGAAGCATTTTAAGGTATAAGAATTCTTAGATTCTTGCATCTCTGGTGCTCATTGGTAGGAATTTACTTGAGAACACCTCTTAGTAGTTATCTTAGGTTTTTGGGGGAGCTGTCGATCCCCTAATATCATTCCAAACCTTGTGCCATTGCAAAGTTGCTCCTTCTAATACGAAGCTTGTGTATTCTATGTACTGCATAGGTGGACATCCTATCACTCTTAGCAATCTCTCAGTCTACCCCAAGAACTCTTATGAGTCCAAGGTTTGATAGTTGCCCTAAAAAGTCATGGGCTTGAGCCAGAGAAATCTAGGATCTAAGTGTTCATCACATAGGGAGGCAATGTCAATGCCGGTACTTCCTCTTCTTACTACATTTGTACTTGATCATCTTGACCTTACCTTTGTGTTAAACTTTGGACTAGTGCTTCAATTGTGTGCTATACCTAGTCTAGCCTAATCATTAGTGTCAGGCTTTATCCTAAGGCTCCATTGACTAGATTTCCCTTTCACCAATTCATTTGCTCCAGATGTGAGGGTAAGCTTGATTCTTGATCCTTGTTTCATTTTGTTCTTTAGTTCTCATGTTGCGTGTTCTAAAGGCAATTTTGTCCTAGGGAATGAATTAGACTTTGGATCAACATAAACACTTACATTCTAAGATATAAATAAGTTTGTAGTGATAATGAATGGATGAATCTCAGGTGATGATAACTACTCCTGAATGTACCTACCATCTCCCAAACTTAACCCATCCCTAATGCCAGTCAAACACAATTAGGTTCTAATACCAACTTGCCAAATCCCTAAAATCAAGAACATGTTCGGCATAAATTATCAAATGGTAACCCATAAACCTAGAGGCTTTTAACTCATATACAAATAAATCTTTAAATAAAACTCAATTTAAATAAACAAAATGTGGGCACTTTATTTCAAATATAAAATAAGCTCAAATGTGCAAGTAGAAAAGTAATTTAATAATTTAAACCAAAATCCTTTTCAAAATGGAAAACTAAGACTCCTGACATGAGAAGGTCAGCTTAGTTGGCTACTATCATCCTTTACCATGATATATCCACATACTGAAACATAACTTCGACCTTTATTGAGTAGGAATGAAGGTCCTGTCACATCCCTGAAATTAGGAACGTGATTAGCATGAATTAACAAGTAGTAACCTAGGAACTTATAAGCTCTCAACTCATATGAAAATAAATCTTTAAATAAAATTCAATTTAAATAAACAAAATGCGAGCACTTCAGTTCAAATCTAAAATAAATTCAAATGTGCAAGTAGAAAAGTAAAATAAAATCCTTTTCAAAACAAAAAACTAAAACTTATGACATGATAGGGTCAGCCTTGTAGCCTGTTATAATCCTTTACCATGATATATTTGGATATTGAAACTTAGCTCTTACCTTTATTGAGTAAAAGTGGGTTATGTCTAATCAAAATGTTTTGGAAACTCTATCTCCAAAAAGATAAAAAGAGGGTGAGCATAATCTAAGCATTTGATGAAGTGAAGGTTTTTACCCTTTGTTGGGTAGAAACCATTTTGATCATAAACACAAGTATAACATTTTCACACAAGTCACACACACACACACACACACACACATTCAAGCAAATGTGAGGTTCATTTATCTTTCTCACTTAGAAAAGTAGAAAACCCCACTTACCTTGACAAGAGAGAATCCTCCTAAGCCTAACCTTAGAGCCTTTCCTTAATTTTGACTTTAGCCTTTTACTATTGGGAAAACATATTACAACAACCAAAAAATATAAAAGAAAATCAAAACTAAAAAAAAAAATAAGAACTTAAGGAAGGAAATTACCTTTTTTAGACCAAAAACCTTACTGTAGGCTTACACTCTTGAAAAGTACAAACTAAAACTCTTATTAGCTAAGCAATGCTCTTTGGGAGCTACTCATTTATAAATTAGGGTTATGGAAAATGCAAAAGGAGCTTTTTCTTATATAAGCATGTTAGAGCAACCAGTTGACCAGCTGAACTGTTAGTCTAAATTTTGAGTTTTAACTTAACTCGATCTTAGTTTTATATTGATATGACTCTTTTTAGTTCTATCTAACCTTTTGAAGTGTTACACATACTCTTCTAGTTCTTCCTAAAAGGGAAAAGGTTGTGTAGGTTTGCTTTAATTGTGGACAAGTTGGACATGATTCCATCAAATATATCAAACCTCAATGGTATTATTTTGGTTGATAATCATCAACGTTGCCCTTTCTATTTTAAAAGTCCTTTAAGACTCCAATCACATGTTAGTCTAGGCTGTCCTACTCAGACTAGTCTTACAATGTAGATTTTCATGTTGCCATCAAGTATTACTAGGTTGTAGCCCTTCTTTTGGGACATTGACCACACAAATCCCTAGTTGCTCTAGATGTTAAGAGGTTTGATACTATAAAAAGTATAGAAGTTGTTTAGGAAACTAGTTAGCATTCTAGTTCAAAGCTATATCCCATAAGTCAATCCATAGGTTATCTTAAAGCCTATGTTTAGGCTACCCATGCATCCTCTTCCTATTAGGAAAGCTATCCAAATTTCTTCACAGAGCTGCAAGATGTATTTTAAGGCTTTCTCACCTCATTAAGGGAAATGTAATAACATTTCTCAAGGAAAGCTTTCAAATAAGTATGGTTTGAGCTCAGCTTTCTCACGTCATTCTACTCATTAACAATAAAACATGACACATATCTAAGACTTGGTCCTTATAAGGGATCAATCTATAGTGGCCTTAAATCAAGGTCTACCACTAGGAGATTTGAGTAAAAGTAATGAATATGGTTAGTTTTAGTTTTATGTTATGTCTCCATTTTTCTGCAAATCTAGTATCTCTTAGGTATCTTTAGGATTTTCAATTTGTATTGCTCTAAGTTTGTCTGCTTTTTCTATGTAACTATATCTTTAGTAATGGAAAAATAGATTTTAAATCCAATTTGATAATGAACAATTTGGATAGTTTGTTAAAGATCTTATGTCTAAACTCCTCGCCACCAATTTATCAAACAAAAAATTATGGGATGTATAAAATCCACCATTACGAAAAACTATCAAGTGATAATATGGTTTAGGTAATTCTATATGGAGTTCGACCTCTCAGGAAGTTAAGTGTTTTTATTATTGGATTACCTTTTTGTATTGAAATTTATGTTTTTTATTTGACTCATTTGCTTTGAGATTTGAAAAAAAAATATAACAATAACAAGACTCCACATTTAAAGAGGTCAAGCTCTTCATAAAATTACCCATTATTGAAGTTTGACTCAAATTTTAATTTGTGAATTATTTTGTTGTTTCCTATTGATAATTATCTTCCTATTTAAGTTAGGTCTTTGTGTTAGAGAAGATTTGTTATTATTCCCTAAGCAAATATTTTGGACTATAAATATTCGTGTTAGGAAATGGTTTAAGGTATGTATAATACTTCAAATTTTCTAAAGTTAAATTTGATAATAAAATGGCTTTTCAGGGAAAATCTGAAATGTATAAATTTGAAATTTTTGAGAATTTTAAAACTATAATTTGGGGCTATGAGGAGTCTAGATATACCAAAAATAAATTCTATAAATTTTAAGACTTTTCAAATAACTAAAATTTCCATTATGAATGCCCAGAAAATTAAATTCATATTTTTAGGATTTAAATTTTGAAAAACTTCGAAAACGTCGAAACTAAGGCTACGAATACCTAGCAAGAGTAAAATTATAATTGTTACAAAGATAATTAATATAACTAATTTGTGGTAAAACCTCATGATTGGGGAGTACATTAATTTTTGGATCGAAGTAAAGGAAAAAGAAAAAATGTGTTAAAAGAATAATTATTCCACTTGAAATCAAAGCTGAACATTAACTTCTTTTTCCATTTTGCCCCTCACTAGCCAACTTCCCCTTCTTTTTCTTTGGCTTCTCTTGATTGCTACCCATGCAGCCTACTTCTTCTTCAAGTTTGATTTTCTCTCTCTACATTCACTCTCTCCTCAAGTAAGTTTTTTCATCTCTTATTAATTTCTCTTAATTTTATAGTCGAATTCTTCATTCTTCCTCTTCACTTTGATATTAGAATCACATGGATTTATTGAATATATCTTAAGATCTAAATTTTTGAAGTCTACAGTCACTATTCACATTACTATTCACTTCAAGAACCCATGTGATTTTTTTGAAGTTTTAGAGCTTAAATCTTGTATATTTAGCGTGTTTCTCTGCCATGAAACTATAATCAAATGGTATATAATTGTTTGCTGAAAGAAAAACTTAAAAATAGCTAAGAAGCTAATATGCTCTCCTTTTTGTTTATGAAGAGTATTGAAGATTTTTTATGGGATCAGTAGTGATCTTATGTTTCCAGTTCACATGTAAGTAATTCTTACCATTCTTTTGAATTATATAGTGTTTATTACTTATGATCTATTGATTATTGGTGGAAGTTGACAAAATGGGTTTTTCTTATGACTTTGTGGTAAAGTTGAGAGTAAATGGGTTTAACAGCATAACAACTAGTTTTCTGTTGAAATAGCTTAGTTTGAAGTTTGTTTTATGCTCTCAAAATATGTTGTTTTGAGATCTTATAGTATAGTGTTGAATTGGAAGTTACTTCCCTTATTTTTTTCTACTACTATCATGCAATATCTACTCATGCGAGTTGAATGGCAATTTTTAAATTGGATTTGCAATCATGCTCACAAAAATCCATCCATTTTGTTCTTATGATTCAAATTGGAGTTTGAACTAAATTTCTATGATTTGAATCAAATTTTCCTGCCTCATTCTTCAATCCTTATTATGATTCTTATCATATTTGTAATTGGACTTCCTGAATGATTGCATATTTTAGCGAGCAGACTCATATTTTTAACTGACTTTCCTTAAGTTAAATCGAGTCTTTCACACTTGAACTCTTCGATCCTAATCATGATTCTACTTGAATTTCTTTAACAATCTTACTCACGATTCTGATCGCATCTTTAGAAATTTCCATATTTTCAACCTAACTCCACTTTTTTCAAAAATAGTTCCTATTTTCTTAGTTTAATCTTATATAAGTTCTACTAAAGTGAGTATAATAACTAAGACACCTTAAATGGGTAACTATAATATAATATTATTGAATTTAACAATTGGCTAATATGAGCTTAATTAATATAGTCATATGAAGAAACAAAGGATGTATGGTGCATTTGCAATAAAACGCAACTTATGTGACTAGAATTATGGTTGAATAAGAATGTCGTGATATAGTTATTATGAGGTCCATATTGCTTAATGTTTGATACTTTTCATGAGATCCATATTAGAATATGATATTATGAATGATGATAGAATGTGTTGATGTAAACTTGATGTATCTATTATAAAATTGATATCACTGAATATTTAAAAGCTCTTATGAGACTTGAAATGTGAATGATGGGTTGTGATAGAGAATAATGAACTAGATCCTGCATCTGCATGTTCTAATATGATGAATGGGATAAGGCTGGGGTTATGCAGGATAAAGCTAGGCCAGAGAAACAAGGAGATTTATTACACTTATACATTTTACTTTTAACTATTTGTCATTTTGTGAAATATTGAAATGTTATATGATGATGTTGAATAATATAATGGAAAAGAATGGTGGTCCAAGGCCTTGAGAACTTTGATTCAGTATAATATACTTGGAACGATGTGATATGAAACTACTCAGAAGTGAGTCTCTAAAATCTAATGGATGTATGAGATTGAGTATGAGAAATAATTGCTTGAACATGATGTTTATATATATATATATATATGTGGCCTTGGTTGGATGAATTCATAGGATTGGTATGTATTATCTCACAGAGCCCTAAACTCATTTTTCTATAAACTTTTTTTTCTTCAAAATCTTAGGACATCACAATCAATCCTCCTACTGAAAAATAAGCATGAACAATGATCCAATGAAAATCACGTCAAACATATTCTCTACCACTATCACACATCTACTAGGAGTTCATGAGATTAGAGTCCATTACATTGTTATTTTGAATTCGGTAGGTTGTGAGGTGCTCCACGAGGTGGAGATTATTCCCATGAATCCACCCAATATCTTTCTCATAATGACCCTAGGATGCTTTGACTCATAGCAATTTACCATCAAACCTTATAATTTTACTGACTTTTTTTTTTTGAAAAACTTGTAAATAGAAGGGTGACAGGACTTAGTTATATTAACCTATGCTTTTGAAATTATGATAAGACATAAGTTGATTTAACTTCCTTTGATTGCCTTGTTTTGGAAGGAAATAAAGTAGTTTTAGGAAGACATCTAGATTTTTGGGAGGTTGGAAGATCGTCTTTTTTTAAAAAAAAAAAAACAATAAGCAAATTGTAGAACCTTGTATCAATCCAACATGTGCCTATTAGGTAATGTCAGTGTGAATTATGAAATATGTTTATTCTCTATATGCTTGTCCTTTTCTTTTTAATTTATTATATTTGGGTAAACCAATGAAATTCCAATGAATAAGAAAGGAAAACGGAGATGTTTATAAATGAGAATAAGTGAGAAAAGGCTGGTGATTATTAACAAGAGGGTTGATATTCACACTGATCATAACCAAGGTTTTTGGGTTGTGACATTATAAGAGAGATGTGATGCGAGTGCCAATGAGGATTATGTGGGAACTCTTATAGTGGTTTGGGAGAGAGTATGGATAGTGGCTAGAAGTTATGGGTTATAGTTGAGAACATTTAGGCACATTATTTTGTAATCTTGGTAATATAGTGAATCTGTTCTCATTTGTGATTTTTTCTTTAAAGTTTGGGGTTTTCTCACATTAAATTGTTTGTGTGTTTTATTATGCTACTCTAATTGCTTGATACCAGTTTTTCTAGAGTGAAGATATTTTTCCCAACATGTAGTATCAAAGCTAGGTTTCGTTCCATGTGAGTGGTAATTCGAGAGAGCAAAAGTTTGGTTTGATGTCGCATGAAAATTTAGCATGATAAATAGTGATCTTATGGAGCTGGTTTGATTGCACATGTGAATTAAGAATGATGGATGATGATCATGTTGTAGAGGTAATCGGTTGCATTTTCATAAGAGTGTTTGAAAGGTTTTGTATTGCTGTAGATGATGGAAATGCCTGCAAATAAGGAGATCACGTGTTTTTGAAGATATGATTCATGAGAATGTTTGCAAGGTTTAGTATTCCTACAAATGATAAAGATGCTTGCAGATGAGGAAATTGTGGATAAATTTCAATGAAGCTCATAACACTTGATTGAGGTGGAACTATTTAATAAAAAGATATTTGTCGTAGTTTTATGAAAAAATTGCAATTATGCTGAACTTGTATGGTTAGCACCCCATAATTGGTCTCATTTGTCAATAAGTGGAGCATGAAGATTAATGAAGATGAAATTTACATCAATGTGAAGATTATTAAAATTTGACTTAAATTCTGATATGAGATTTTTGTTTTTTCATATTGACCATTGTTTTCCAATTCATATTAGGTTTTTGCATCAGAGAAGGATTATAATTATTTTTTAACTAAATATTTTGGACTATAAATATTTGTATTAGGTAAAGATTTAAGATATGGGCGTTTTGTAGGAATCCTTATAAAGGTTTAGGAAAAATATAGAGATAGTGATTAAGAAATTGTGAAGTTATGATTGAAAACCTTTGTATGTATTATTTTGTAATTTTGATAATATAGTGAATCTCTTCATATCTGTAATTTTTTTTTTTTAAATTTAAGTTTTTTGATATTAAATTATTTGTGTATTTTATTGCAGTACTCTATATTTTAATATCTAATGCTAATTTATTTGGAATAAGGATCAAGACCCATGTGGATTTGAAATCGTCCTAATGCTCGCGATTGTTGTGTATTCTGGGGAGCAATATTATCAAAAAGAAAAAAAAAAGTAATATTATATTGCATTGTTAAAGGACAATGGTTGTCACTAACACAAACAATGATGATTGAACACCACAAGCACTACACGACCATTACTGTAAATATTTTAATAACTCGTCATCTGATCCTTCAGTGGCCAGTTTGTCAGTCAGCCAATTATTGTGGCTATTAGTGGGTTGCATTACCATTTAACCGAAAGTATTAGTGAATTATCTAAAAATAATCGGTGGGTTACTGTTAATTCGTTTGTGTATAAAATGAGATATA
Source organism: Saraca asoca (assembly GCA_026873985.1). Taxonomy (NCBI): domain Eukaryota; kingdom Viridiplantae; phylum Streptophyta; class Magnoliopsida; order Fabales; family Fabaceae; genus Saraca; species Saraca asoca. The sequence goes on from JANHAO010001473.1 coordinate 25,751, forward strand.
AAAAAATAGATATATTTTATTATTTATTAATTTTTTATTTATAATGTTAAGAGAATGTTTGACAAATACTTTCTTAATCAGCGTTTAATCAATTTAAAGGATTTTATTTGATTGATCAAGTCAATATGTTATTTTTAAGTCCTATTTAATAATCAATCCATTATATTAGTTGTAATTGATTGTATTAGCAGATAGTTATAAAATATTATATTAATTAATTTGATTAATTAAGAATATTTATTATTTGTATAAAGATATATTGTAAAAATAGTTGTTTATATGTAAAATAACATGTAAGAATATTGATACATTTTATTATTTATTTGAATATTCTTTTACTTTAATAATATTTTAGATTGTAACATATTATTTATCATATCTTTCTTTTAAAAATATATCATTGTAATTTATTATTTATTAAATTTTTTTAGAAATAAATAATTACAATTTATTATATTTATTAATTTTTATATTAAAAAATAAATATTTTAATTATATTTATTATTTCTTTTAAAAATAAATTATTATGATTTATCACTTATTAGATATTATTTTAAGAAATAAATAATTATAATTTATTATTTATTAGATTTTATTTTAAGAAAAAAATGATTATAATCTATTATTTATTAAATTTTCTTTTAAAAAATAAATAGTTATAATTTATTATAAATTTTTATTAAGAAATAGATATTTTAGATAAAAATAAATTAATTATTATTATTAATTATTATTATCATTATAGTTCATGTTATTATTTCTTATAAGTTGATGGTAGAGGAAAAAAAAGGAAGTATCAAATAATATATTTCATGAATATGAATAAATTAGAAAATAGTTTATCATAAAATATATTTCACCCATATTTCTTATAAAGTGTTTTTTGTGTATCAAAGGTATGAGTGTCAAAGATTGAAATGATTAGGAGTAATTATATCTTTTTGTATCTTAAATGTTAATAAGCTAATTGATCCTAACTTTTTTAGGGCCAAAAAGATTATTCAAATAATTATTTATCAAACACTCAAAATAACTCATTAACTTAATTAACAGTTAAAATTCCTCAAAATAGCTAGAAATTAATTAAAAAATTATTTATCAAACATCATCTAAATAACTATTTAAATTAGCAGATTAACCATTAAAAAACTAATTTCAAAAAGTTGAGAAGTCTAACTTTTTTAATTAGTTGACTTACATATAGTGTAAAGAAGATACTATCACCTATTATCAATTCATTTTTTATCTAAAATTTTTTATTTCTTAAAAATCATAATAAATTATAACAATTTGTTTCTTAAAAGAAAATGTAATAAGTATAATAAATTATAATTATTTATTTTTTAAAAAATATAATAATTAATAGATTATAATGATCAATTTTAAAAAAAAAATTATGTCATAAATAATATATTAAAATTTAAAATATTATTAAAATAAAAATATATTCAAATAAATCATAAAATATACTTATATACTTATACATCATTTTACATATAAATAATTAATAATAAATATTTAAGTTATTAAACATTTTTATAAAAAAACTAATATTATCAATTGGTCAAATTGATTGATATAATTATTTATCAACTAATCATGAATATAATTAGTTAATCTAATCTGCTATTGTCAAACAAAGCCGAAATCATTTAATTTTTTTTAAATATCAAATTAACTAAGCTTGTAATGTTAGTGGAAAAGTTTTTAAAAATTTATTTATTTATTAATATAGCTGTCAAATAAATAATAATTTAATATAAAATATTAAATCTACTTAAGAATTCCTCCAACATGACAAATAGCTTGATGTATTTCATGTCATCGTGTGCATTAATATTATAACTTTACATGACATGTTCCATGTAAATACTATTTCATTCTAGCATGGATTCAAGAGAAATTGAAAGCATGCATTTTGGAGATATATAAATCAAAAAAATTTATTAAAATCAGAACAGAAGAATCTTTTTTACTTTGAGATCAGTGAAAATTGATAATACTTCCTCAATTCTTTTATATGAAGAAATTTTTTTATTCCGTTTTATTTGTCATTTTATAAATTTTAAGATTGTAATTATTGTTATCTTTTTTAGTTTTGCTTTCATTTTAATAAATATTTAACTACCTCACATATAAATTAACTTTTAATTAAAAATAAATTAATAAAATATAATTATTTTTAAATTAAAATTATTAATTAATCTCTTTAATCTTTACCTATCATATAAAAAAAATTAAAGGAAAATAAAAATAAAAATGGAAGGGGTCCATTTCATTTCTATTAAAAAACTGGGACCAACTTGGAGAGTAACAGCATTTCCCGTTTATGATGTCGTGTCAAAAAAAATTATTGGCACATTTCCAACATCCAAACAACACCATAGACAAGAAATTCATGATTGTGGGAACTTAGTGGGCCTTAAAAAGTTAACCAGGAAAACAAATCTTTATATAAAAAAATACCAGTTGCTCTTAAATATATACCCAAAATGTACTTTTAATGTAATTTAAATAATAAAAATTTTACGTAGCATAAAACTAATTATAAACTGACAAATAGATAAATAAACTAATGAAAATTATATGAAAATTTTTTTTATGTGAATTTAATTTTTCAAAGAGTTAAAGAAGAGATAGATATAATACCAATAAATCCATTGATATATGGAATTAATATTTATTATTATACTTATCCCTTTTTAGATTTACAGTGAATTAAATCTATACAAAAAAAAAATTCCATCATAATGACACAGTTAAGTTTCTAGTTGATTTTATGTTATATTTAACATTTATTAAGAATTTCTCATTTGATTGTATGTCATATGAATATATAGGATTGAAAGTTCGTGAGAGAAAATAAGTGGACATAATTGTTAGCATTGGTGAATTTTGCGTCTATAGATTTTCCAGGCGCAGTGTGTGTGTGAACTTGTGAGAGGAAGAGAGAAGAGAAGAGAAGAGACAGAGAGATGGTAGGACCAATAAGGCCTCAGTTTGTGCTATTTGGTTCTTCCATTGTTCAACTGAGTTTTGGTTTTGAAGGTTGGGGCGCAATTCTTTCTCATTTGTATTCTCGCAAGGTATTTTATTCTTCATCCTTCATTGTGTCAAAAAGAGATTAATTGAATTCACTTTGATCATATTTATTATCTTTTTCTATTTCTTGAATCTATCTGTTATCTGAGGTAGGTTGGATTCTCTCATTTTTTCTTTCAAATATTAACCTTCAGGAAAGCAACAAATTCTCTTATTCATCAATCCATTTTCTCACTAACACTTTGGGAGTGAATCTTTAATTTCTTGAGAGAGATTGATTTAAGAACAGACCCATCACGGTCTTTTATAGATAATTATAATTTATCAGATTAATTTATCCCACAATGAAATTGAAATGATATAGGCAGATATAATTTTGCGAGGATACTGCGGTTGGAATTCAAGGCGTGCCCTGCAGGTTCTTGATCAAGTTTTCCCAAAGGTATTCAGCACCTGAGTGTACTTATATTCAATTTTTCCTTTTCTTGAGCATCAATTTGCTACATTCTTCTTGAATTTTTAAATTTGGGCTCTGTATTCTCCTATGTTCATTCAGAAATTGTAGCTCACAAACTAGCATTTTGATCATTGACAGACGAAAGAAAGGAAGAAAGATTATATAATTTCAATTATTACCTGATTTGAATACAGAATCTTAGCTAAATTTATGATACTTTCACAAAATTTTAGCTAAATTGGTTGTTTGTACTATAGCAGAATTTTAGCTAGATGGAATTACTAATATAGATTTTTATCTGAGTTTGGTTTATCTGAATCAATCTTTCTATCATCTACTTACATTGCTGTGATTGTTGCTCATACATGCAATTGCTCTTTTAATCTGTAATATTCTCTTATTTTAGGATGCCACTTTGCAACCATCACTGGTGATTGTTTACTTTGGTGGTAACGATTCTGTTAGTCCACACCAATCTGGCTTAGGTCAACATGTACCTCTATCAGAGTACACTGAAAATATGAGGAAGATTGCTGTCCATCTCAATGTAATATTTCTTCAGTAAAGCTTTGAAAATTTTGCGAGTTGTAACTCTGTCATTAAAGTTGCATAAAAAAAAAAATTCTTCAACAACTTTCTCATTTTTATGTAAAAGTACTTATCGGTATGAATTTTCTCGAGTACATTTTAAAATATAACCCATGTTTCCTTCACACTATTATCATCCTACTTATCTACTATCAAATGCATAGGAAAGGAGAAATTTTTGAATACATCAAACATTATACATGTCCTTATTGTCACTGATAAAAGGAAATCATTTTTATTTTATTGTTCATATATAAATTTTGTAGGACATACATAATAAAAATTTCATTTTTCAATTTTCAAGATATTGGAAACAAAAAAATGAGGATATACTCATTTATTCTTTCTCACTCACTTACACAAAATTTGATTATGGGGCCCGAAAATTTGTTGTTTGTATCTAATTAAGCGAAAGAAAGTGAGAGGTTAACGGAGATTATCTTTACTGTGATGGAAAACAAGCAAAAATTCAGTATGTCATTAGGTATATCTTCTGCAATGCTTGCACAAAGTCAGGTTTTGTTTAACTCTTATACTTATTGCTGCCAAGTTTGACAAATTCCTAATGGTTTTCAGAGCCTTTCGGAGAAGACTCGCGTTATATTTCTAACTGCTCCTCCCATCAATGAGGATCAAATCCGCAAAACATTCAGGTTCTCACTGTGATTCCTTTGCTATTTCTCAGCACAATTTATACGAGCAAAGGCAAAGACATGCATAGTATTGATGCCTGAACTTAATTGTATTGTAAAGATAAAGTAATGACACAAATTTTAGGGTGTACTACTAGCAAATATTTCCCAGTATCTTAATTTCTTGCAAACTAGAGCATTTATTGCACAATCTCTGACTAAGCTTATTATAAATAAATTTTTTTTACCCTCACATAGTTTTATTAGCTTTTTTTTTTTTTTTTTGCCATTTCTTCATATCAAGAAATTGTTATTATTGATTCCTGTTTATTTGGAAGTTAAATTCCAATTTTAAATTCTGATGAAAGAATGGTTGAACTGAATCAGTGATAAATTAGGACAAATTGTACGAACAAATGAATCATGTCGAATATACTCAGAAGCATGCTTGCAGCTGTGCCAGGAGCTCAATATCAAGGCGATTGATCTTTGGACTGCAATCCAGAAAAGGGATGACTGGCTCGATGTTTGCTTCACGTAAGTATACTATCATATATTGGTAAAGAAAAGTTAAAATTCGGCTTTTTATTTTGTTTGTTTGTGTGTTTGGTGATTTTCCAGGGATGGAATTCATCTGTCACCCGAGGGAAGCAAGATAGTGGTGAAGGAAATACTGAAGGTTCTCAAGGAAACAGATTGGAAACCCAGTCTGCATTGGAAATTAATGCCAACTGAATTTGCACAAGATTCACCATATGATCCACTCGATCCGGATGGAAAAACAGCTAATGTTTCTAACTTCAACTTCTGTGGGAGTTTGCAGTGGGATGAAGATTTATTTGAGTAGTAATTTTTAGAATCCTTAAGTAACAACCACTTTAAACCAATGTTTTTTATGGTACAAAAATAATTTTGCACTCTGCTTTTAGCGATATGGCTTTCAATGTTCAATAAAAAACGGCAATAAGTTCTTTCTGATGTTTGTTGGTTGTCTATACCTTTGCAACATTGCTGATCTATGTACTTCTCATAATGTATTTGTCGTCAATGGAGTTTACACACGCAAATAGCCTCGCAAAATTAAAAGGATACTCATAGGTGATCCATGTTGACAGTTGCTTTGCTTAGAAGGCTGGCACAAGAGTAACAATATCCAGATTCTTTCAATGTTCCAGATTAGTCAGGACATTATTTTTTCCCTCTTGGTTGCAAGGATACTAAGTGTGTGTTTGTTTTGACGGAAACATTTTTTTCAAGAAGTAATCACATTTACTTGTGTTTATAATTATAAAATATTAAGTTAATAGAAAATATTCTATTTGTTCAATGTTATATATATCTAATATGTGATAGAAAACAACATCTATTTTATTTCAAAGATGAAGTTATTTTCTCTCACTATCATGATACCATACTTCATATTGCTAATCATAAGATATACAAGTAGTTTAAATTTTTTTTGCTTATATACTAACAAATAAAATTTTCTTAAAGAAAATATCTTTCAACAAAAAATGATACACATATCCAACTTGTATGTCAATATAACACTAGTGAACTAAACACAATATATATCTTCTGTTTGCTATAGTTACTTTACTGTTGGGATTTGATTGTATAATTTGTACTTTGTAGTTAATTTTATCATATCATTGTGATTTCTTCTCCAACAGTAACACAATGCCTTGATTTTTAATAAACAGTGATATATTCTATCCAAAGTTGGTCAAATGCTATTTTTATACTATCAAACGTCAACTTTACCCCCTATATATATATATATGTATATATATATTGCCCTCCTTTGTTGTAGACATGTAAACCATTTTGTGTTTTATAAGTGCAGAATATTCTTTTAAACCATTTTTTGTCTTTAGATGTAAATAATGATTCTGAAGAGGGACGAAGAGTTTGAAGAAGAAATGTAAATGAGGACAAATTGCTTATATAAAAATATTATGTTTTAAAAAAAGGAATTAACTATAGGAAAGAAAACTGCAACTATATACAACAATAATAATCTATTCTTGTTTTGAAAAAAAAAAAATGCTTGTAACCATATATTGCATCTTATATCCATGCAATGTAAGATTTCTCAAGGCACAGTCACACCTCATTTACACGTCACTGAAAGATGACTCACTTCAGATCATTTACAACCCTACACCCCAAAAAGTAGGGATGCTAAACGGACCGGTCCGCGCGGACCGGACTTGGTCCGCGCGGATGCGGGCCTAAACGGGCTTGGTCCGTTTAG
>JANHAO010001474.1:0-32729 GCA_026873985.1 Saraca asoca
TATATTTTATATATTTTACCAGGACATTAAAATATATCTATCCATCTGGGTTCTATACTTCATGTGTATATGCATATATTAAAAGGACAAATCAATTAATGCAATGGCCAAGACATATGCATGCGGATTAGCCATTATTGATCAATGTAACCAGAATAATTCAATAGTTTATATTGATGCTTCTTCTTATTACTAAAAGAAATGCTTATTATTATGCATTTATAATTCTTTAATTTCATTTAAATCTATGCATGCAGCATAATGTTAGTGGTGAAGGAGCAAATCAAAGTGATGATGACTTACTGAATATAGGTGTTGATGATGAGAATCTTCAATGAATATGATTTTTAATTTGAATTTTCATTAACCTGTTGAACTTAGAGTTAATACTTTTTATAATTATCTTATTATTTTGGATTTATTTCTTCAAATTTGGAACAAATTAATTGATGTATTAACTATTGGAGTAATTAAAAAAAATTTTATGAAATGGATGTGATGTATTAACTATGGATATTATAATAACTAACTTTTAGATTGTGAATCGATTCAAGCATTGATTTAGGAAATAGTTGCCACTTATGAATTGATTCATCTATGAATATCATCAAGAACTTCATAACTAAATTGATGTGTGAATATATTCACACTATCATGTGACCATTTCATGAATTGATTAGGTAATCGATTCACAAAAATTCCTAACCTTCGGTAAAAAAAAATTTCAAAACAATTCTTCATGAATCAAGTCATGTTCATAGAATTTTCAGTATGAATTGATTCACACGATGAAAAAATCATTGCCTATTATGTAGCAAGATGTTGCTTATTTATGAAAAAACCATTGTCTATTATATAAGACAATGGTTGATAAGTATTCTCTATCTATAAAAAAATCGTTGCCTATTATGTAGTAAGGTGTTGCCTATCTATAAAGAAACCATTGCCTATTACATCTGATAACAGTTGATAAGTGTTGTCTATCTATTAAACAAAAAAAATTGTTGCCAAATAAAAAAAATCGTCCCCTATAACTGAATAGTAAGCAATGGTTTTGTCATTTGTTGCCAGAAACCCTAAAAAAATCATTGCCTAAAAGAATGGGTAATGCTTGATAAGAGAACAGTCAAAAATCATTGCCTATTCTTATAGGCAATAGTTTTCACTCTTTACGCAATAGTTTTTTCGTGTTGCCAAAAGTAAAAAATGTTGTAGTGTGTATGAATTTAATTTTTTTTTGGTTAATAGTTAAGTTTAAATATTTCATGAAAAAATATGTTATTAACCTTAGATTTGATCTATTCTATTTTAGGTCATAATATTTTGTGGCATTATATGCCATGAATTTTTTTTGTAAGAATCTCAATTATATTTTTTTGGACTATTATTATATTTATTGGGATATGACTTTAAGTGAATATATGAGAAAAAAAACTTATTTTGTGTTTTTTTTTATGATAAAAAGTAAACATCTAAGTTGAATATTTGAAATTGTGGGGTTGTTTATCTAATATTATATCTCTTGAACATAAAAAAAAAAAATCTTATTGCACGTTTGTTGTCTATGATGATTATAATGTTAGTTAATTTTTTTTGGTGACATACTTGATTTTGATATCATCAGAGAGACAAAAAAATATATTTAATTCTTTGAACTCTATAATGTGTATACAACATGTGTGTGTGATGAATATATGATCTTATTTTTATACAGTGCATGCTACAAATTTTTCAGCTTCAAATTTTATACAAAAAGGTGGGTAAGCTAGTGTTACTTTAGGTGATGAATGATAATAATAAAATGTCACATGAACTTTATGTTGAGAAACTTAGTTGAAAAATTTTAAGATGACATTTCTTTTTATCATTCTTTATATGCTAATACTCAAATAAGGAAAAGTTTGGGTATTTGAATTGTTTAATTTGATTATACTCATATTATTTAGAGTCTAATGCATTTGATATATTTTTCAAGATAGAATATAATTTATTTTATGTGTTAACTGAGTAAAATAACTCGTAACAAAACATTGGAATGCACTAGTTAGAGAGGTATTATTAAGCATGATATCTTATATAATAGATTCCCCATTATATTAAATATTAAAAAAATACATAGATGATAACTAAATCTTTGATTCAGGTGAGACAAAATCCACTAACAATTTTATGTTCATCCTTTATACTAGTATAGTATTTGAAAATTGTCTAAAAAAAATACTTATTACTAATTCCAACTCAAAGTCAAATTTTACAACTTTAGAGATGGTTGGAAATGAGGCTTGGTGGTTAATAAATCTCTTAGTAGATATGTTGTTAGGTATGAAATCAATGCCCTAATTATCTATGCATTATATTTGTCCAAGTGGCAATAGCCATTGCAAAGAATGAAACTTTGAATTGTATAAATCAAAATGTTCAATTGAGAAATGATGTTAGGGAAGAATCGCTACAAGATGGAATTATTTCCATGAATTATGTGATGTTTGAAATGAATTTGGCCAATTCATTGGTGAAATTTTTTATAAGAAAACAAATAATTTAACATCAGGGGGAATGAGACTAATGGCAATTTAAGAAATTAACATTGATGGTAACCCAACTTATATAACTAGTGGTCCCATGAATTACCTTCTTATGGGTAATAACAAGTCATTGTTTATTTTAAAAGTACTAAAACTATTTTGTGTCCCTCTTATAATGTCTGATTAGTACTAAACTGCAAATTATAAGTGAGGATGAGTTAAGCTCTTAATGTATTCTATATCCTTTATGGGTGGTGTATTTAAGTGTCATGTACACTTAATGAAATTACTATATGAGATTTGTGATGAAATCTCTAGAGCATTTATCAATTATAGGGCACGTGCATGGCTTATTAGCATAAAACCATGTTGTACAATAGAAATATTATAAAAAAATGTACTATGATTGGTAAGGATATTAACTTACAATAAGAGTTATTGGTTCACAAAAGCTATAAGCTTTATCTATAATTCTGAGCTATTACTATAAAGATGCCCTAAAGATAATTATTGTAATGACATGGATACTACATATCTTAGCATATTTAATAAAATATATGTTTTGACCTCTTTATCAATTTAGTCTTAAATATATATATATATATATATATGTATATTATATTGGATAAAGTCCTTAAAAATATAGTTATGTAACAGAGATTATAATTATGAGATAATTTATACATATAATTATAATTTCTAAATATCCTTGATTGTGAAATAATTAAGAAAATAAGATATCAATTATTTATGTTATATTCTTTGGAAGAATGTAGTAATCTCATACATTATTTGATATTGAAATATCTAGATAAACATATGGGTATATGTTATAGAACATATATGACTAAATTGACTTGCCATGAGAAACCATATATATTGTTACCATGTGTGTCAATAATGTTCTCATGTGAAAGGTGGTGTAAATGATCCTTTGACAAAAGATCGACACAATATCTAATGTATGAAGTTATGTACTTTGATTTTATTTTAAGCTTCCACTTTTAATGAGTAAATATAAATAATTTTGGGTACACCATAAAATACATAAAGGTAGGGATTGATCAAGATAACATTCATCCTTTTTTATAACAAAGGAAAGATATTCTAAACATGTTTCAACATTTGTGCTATGATCAAAATCATAGGTGTAATACCTTAAAAAAAGGGAAAATAGAAAATGCTTTTTACAGGGACTAAAGTGCAACTTCAAAATTTTTCATTGGCGTCATAATGTAATTTATCTTTTTTAGGAGGACCTTTTTGAAAATGTTGTTGAGTCAATGGGCAAAACTGCAATTTGCCCCATTTCATGATGTAGATTATTATGATTTATGAATAATAGGATTTTTTTTCCATGTTGACTTGTTTCAAAAGCTTAACTGTATGTTATGTATATACACATGGAAATGATTTGTCATGATGAAATGATGTATTTTATCTTGATTTATGTTATTGGAACTAGTGGTTTTATTTTGCTATATGATGAATAAATATGAAAATAATTTAGCGTATTTACACACTTTATAATGATTTATTAAATTGAAGTCCTAGATCGATTGGAAAATTCATTGGAAACCCTCAAGTGTACTTATGATTAAAATAGGTGATGGTGTAATAAGGGGGAGCTGTCGAATATATGAATATTCAACATGCATATTGAATTAGCATAATAAGGTTGGAGCTATCAAATATATGAATATTCAACATGCATATTAGATAGATTATGGCGATGTTTATGATGTTATGGTTACCTCTAGGAATTTTCCTTTGAAAATCCAATTGAGTGCTTTGCTACTTAAGTATTGATATATTTTAAAAAGCTTTATTAAATTTCTCTCATGTTTATGCCATGATAGATATTTTTCATGGTAGCATACTTTGTTGCTCAATTTTATATTATTGAATATTATATTTTACTTATTTAACATTCTTGATGGATAAAAGTTTCCAAAGCTATTTTGAGATTATAGCTTTCAAACGGGTAAACATATCTTCACGACTATATGCATACTTTATTCTTTGGATTTTGAACATGATTTATAAATGAAGTATTAGTCTTTATGTGATTGTGTGCTCACTAAGTTTCAATGAAACTTAACCTATATTTTATATATATTTTTCAGAGCCTGAGGATTCCTCCATTATTCTTTTACCTCACACTAGTACAAGATCTGCTTATTAATTGAGTAGATCTCTTTTTGTAGAGTTTAAAGGTATATTAATAGTGAAGATCTTGGTGGTTAGTAGAGTTTGTGATGTGCATGCATTTGATTTATGAGTGCCTAGTAGGATAAATTTTGTGTGATTTGAGCCGTTGTGATTTTGTATTATTGTACAGGATATGGTGGACGTGTGGCCCTTGTCTGCTGTATAGGCCTTGAGCCCAGGTATTCGAAAAATAGAGAAAACTATGCCAGATTTTTGTTACAATTTGATATGTAAATATTTGGTTACGCATTGATGTATTTATGAGTCTTTGGAATGTTATTTTACATTGTAAATCTTGTAAGGGGTTTCCTAATGGTGACCTACTACACCAATTACATTCCATGAATAGGGGCGTGACAATAAATCTATGTATTAATTGATACATAAAAGGAGTTTTATGTACAATCAATTTATAATACATAAAAGGAGTTATATGTATATGAATGATTGTGAGATAGCATATGGTTAAATATTCATCCTAGATTAGACATTTATAGGGTTGACAATTGAACCATACCCTAAGTCTAATTTGAATATCAAGAAAAGAAGGGACTGAATTACACACTAACACTTTTTGACGATACATTTTGACTTCTACAAATCCATTCATGACATTTAGATGGTCATGATATTTTGCTAGAAGCCAATATTGATCTATGAATTTGTTTAAAAAATTTGGAGGAATTGTGTTTGAATTAAAAGGAATTTTAATTCAATTAAGCTTGTAGAAGCCTGTAAATGAATTTATTGCCAACATGCATAGAAACCTAATGGGTCGCACATAATAAAATCTCTTTAATCCAAAGTCAAAGGAAATGTTAGAATGTAAAATGTTATGAATTCAAAATTTGAATTGGGTGAATATCTTGAAAATTTAAAATGATTAATTAAGTATCCTAATGTGATTAGAAGTGTTAATTAATCAAAAATTTAATAATTCTAATGGTGATTATAATTATGAAATAGTAGTAAATTTTCATTATTGATATTTAAAAGTTGAAGAACATTTATATTAACATTGGAGAATATCTTTAGTAATGGAATGGATCCTCACTTAGAAATGTTTTAAACTGGTTGAAATAATTAGAGAATGATTATAAAGGAGAGTTTATGAGTTTGGACTTATAAGAAAGTGTTTGAGCTTGTTGGACATATAAGATAGAACATTAGGTTAAGGAGTGTGACTCCTTGGGCCTAAAAGGATAGATTAGCTATGCAACTCATCCACTATAAATAGATGACACAAGTAAAGGATAACACTAGCTTGTACATCACTCGTATTATTTCCTCACTTTTGCTTGTGCTCTAAACTCTTCTATTTAAAAGGAGTGAAGTCAAACCAAAATTAAGAGAGAACAATTAACCCTAGCATATATGTTATGTGCTAACTCTCTTAGTGATTTTACTTCTTGTCCCCTCTTTGCATTCAAACATCAAATCTACTCTAGTGAATTATGATTTCTTAGATATCTAGCACCTCTTAAGTTGAGTGGTTAATTTTTATAATTTGGATATTACATGAACTTGGTAGAAGCTTTGGATCAAATTGGTTTGCATGGATCATCAATAGTGTTAGAGATCGAATTCGAAAAAATTTCCCAATGACAATTCAAGATACTTGATCATAGGGCTGGTTGGAAAGTTCATGGAATTGCTTAAAGATTAAATTGAGATTTGACCTGGAATTCTAAGAACTACTCCCAAAAAGGTATAATTTAAATTACTGATTTTAAATTTTACTTTGTTTATGAATTAATTAGTAACAACATGATCTGGGATTAGGAAAAATTTAAAATTTTTGTTGCACATACTTAATGCATATAATCAGCATATTTGATATTCTTAGATTTGATTTTCCCAACAGTGGTATCAAAGCCTATGTTGTTTTCCATTAATTCTTAATTAAGGATTTGATTCTTATGGTAATAATGGAGATTATATGCATGTTATTATTTGGTTCCATATGATCATGGTTTTTATTCAAAGTGTAGAATTTTTCTATAGAAAATTTTCTTAAAACCTATACCGATTGGATCCACACTTCAAATGAAAAATACATTGGAGAAGAGTTGCCTTGCTGCAATGGTAGTTTGTTGGCCATCCATGATAGCAAAAGCTAGTTGGACTAGCTGCTGCCCATGAAGGACAATAAGTTGGTTGAAACTTGCTAGCATGGTATTTTTCAGCTACCATGGATGGCGGTTCCAACCATTTTGATTGGTTATGAAGGCATCTAATTAGCCCCATGATTTAATCTCACAAATACAATTAGGAAATTGATTGCAATCATAACTAATTTTGAAAAAACTTGCCTAAATTATGTTCATGTGATTATGGAAACTTTCATTAACTTTGAAATTAATTTGAATATGCATAAATTGATTGGAAATACTTTTGGAAACTTTCCTTTTATTTTAGTAATCAATACTAATTGATTGAAAATAATTTTGAAAACTTTCCTTTAATTATTTACTTGATTCCAAAGTTTTGAAAAGTAACATGGAATTGACTAATTATTGATTTTTGAATTAATGATGATTAGTTTTCAAAGTAAACTTATTATGATGTTTGATGTCGAAATCAAGTTAGTCAACTTGTTTAAATTAAATGTTAATCAAATAACTTGATACATGCATGACTATAATTTGAGTCAAATAGTTAATGTTTTATGCTTTCTTATCATATATGCCTCATATATACTTTAATGCATGGAAGGTTGATTATGCATCAAAGGTTTTTATGAATATAATGTATACTCTATTATTGGAAATTTTTGTTAAATAGGGCCTACATGTCATGCCTTTCTTTCTACTTTTAAATGTAAAATTCTCTTCTTATCTCTCTACTCTTAACGTAACTTAAGGTTTCTTCTATAAGATATAATTAATTATATAGTATACAAATTAAGGAATTTTATTTTTCTTTTGTAAGAAGAAGGAGGCGCCTAAGTGAGATGCATGGCAAGAAGCATTACATAAAGATTCTTCCTTTTTATAGCTCAAGGGTATAATTTAAATTGGTCCATAATCATCCTATATATGTTATGCATGCATGTGATTTATGTGTGTGATATAAATGGTGAAATATATATGATATAGACTGGTAAATGTATGCATGAACAAGATTTATATTGTGATATAAATATAATGTATCTATGATGTAGACTAACGCATGAGACTTTTAATAGTTAAGCCCTTGATTAATTAAAAAATCCCTCATTAATTTAAATTGCATGTTAAGGACATGTTTTTAACACCACCTATCAAAATAATGATAACCAAAGATCAATTTCATGATAACTTGGTGGCCTCTATCAAGGTTATGCAACATCTTTCATGTTATTTTTATTCAAATATGTATGATATTCTTGTTTGATGATTTCAACTTAGCTAACATGTATAGTTTGGAATAACCTTCGTCAATTGACTATATAGTGTTTAGACTTAATTAGGTTTCACTTTGAACGTTATAAACTAGGAGTTATTAATAATGTTTAATGTGATGGATAATAAATGACAAAGAGTTGTCAACCTAATGATTAGGAGTTACATGGAGATGCAATTGATAAAGAGTTGTCTACCTAATCTAATTTATTTGGATTCCTTAGCCTTCATCAAGTTCAAGTAAATTAAATGAGGATCATAACCTACTACAATTATCATCCAATGTGATAATTAATTCTAAGATAGAGGGTCATTAGAATTAAAAAAAAATATTAGGAGTTCATTCTATTAAAGTACATAAAAAAGAATTTTATGCTTAGATATTAATTTGCTTTATTCTTATTAAAGGTTGTTAAAATGATGAATAACATCTGCTTAAGTATTTTGATTGATAATGAGCTAACTAAGACAAATTACATGGATTGGTTACGAAACTTAGAGATTGTCCCTAAGCAAGAAAAGATAGCCTACATCCTTGACAATGATCCTTTTGTACCTCTATCTGTAGGTTCAAGTGAGTATGAAAGTTTTGACTTTAATGCTTACTTGAAACATCAAGAAGACACTGAAGAGGTAGTATGTGTGATATAGGCTTCAATGTCTCCTAAGCTTCAAAACTAGCATGAAAATATGACATCGTTAATGATAATTCTACATTTATCAAAACTAAGGGATGCTTATATTGAGAGATACCAAGTATCTCACAAACTATTCAATTACAAAATGGTCAAGGGATAGTCTGTTACAACTTTATGCTAACGATCAGGCTAATAAAGGAGTTAGCCCAACTTGATCATGTGATTGATAATCATGAAGTGAATAACATATTATAATCCCTTCCTAAGTCATATGGGCAATTTGTCATGAATTCTTCATGAATAAGATAGAAATCTCTCTTATACAGATACTCAACATGCTTAAGACTGCTGAAACAACTTTTAAGAAGGAACAACATGTACTGATATTTAGTAGTCCTTCTAAGCCCAAGAAGGGAAAGAAGAAGAAGCCTAAGAAGAGTTTGAAGGTTAAGGTTGAGGTTAAAAAAACCTAAATGAGGTGTAAAGATGAAGAAAAAGAGCACTCTTAAAGGCATATACTCCTGCTCCAGCTTTTTGATTGCTCGACGACCCATCCACATATAGCTCTTACCATGGAGATTCTGAAGTTTCTGCCTCTTCTTGCATGGGCCCCGTGAATTCTACAATGAAGTTAGCCAAAGCCTGCCCTTTGATCGCCAGTTTGGGCTTGTGTTCAATATCAAACTAAGCAAGCTCAATTGCCTATTTGAGTAACCAACCTAAAGCATCTGTCTTTTGTAAGACTTGCCTAAGTGGAAACTGGGTGAGAACCTTTATGCTGTGGGCTTGGCAGTAGGGTCGCAGCTTCTTCGATGCAATGACTAGGCAATAAGCAAGCTTCTCCATAGGCGAGTACCTCGTTTTGGTGTCCAGCAATCTCTTACTCACATAATAGATAGGGAGTTAAGCTCCTCCTTGTTCCCGCATTAAGGCTGCTCTGAGGGCATGTTGGGACACCCCTAAGTATACAATTAGCTTCTTGCCCTCTTTTGGCTTAGACAAGAGTGGAGCTTGTCTGAGATATTGTTTAAGTTCTTGGAAGGTGACCTCGCATTCTTGTGTCCATTCAAACTTTTTTAGCTTCTTCAGGATATCAAAAAAGGGATGCATTTGTCCATTGCCTTTGAGATGAATCTGCTGAGCATCATAACTTGGACATTCAAGCTTTACATGTCTTTAGCTCCAATAGGGGATCGCATGTCGAGAAGAGCTTTAATCTTTTCTAGATTTGCCTCAATCTCCCTACTGTTCACCATGAAGCTGAGGAACCTTCCTAAGGTGACTCTAAATTCACACTTAAGTGGATTTAATTTCATCTGGTACCTCTTTAGGATCTGGAACATTTAGTCCAGATCGCGAACATGGTTGCAAGCTATTTGGACTTCACTAACATGTCATCCATGCACACCTCCATCATTTTGTCAATTTGATCTTGGAACATTAAGTTCACCAATCACTGGTAAGTCACTCGTACATTTTTAAGCCTGAAGGCCATTACCTTATAGCAATATAGCTCGCGATCAATGATAAACGAGGTGTGCTTTTCATCTCGTACAACCATTGGGATCTGATTATATTTTGAATAGGAATCCATGAAACTGAAGAGTTCATATCCCGTTGTCGCATTTACGAGATAGTCGATCCTCAACAAAGGGAAGCTGTCTTTCAAGCATGCCTTGTTTAGGTCGATGAAGTCTAAGCATATCCTCCACTTTCCATTTTTATTTTTCACGAGGACGAGGTTGGCCACCCAAGTGGGGTAGTAGGCTTCTTAGATAAACTTATTCACCAATAGCCTATCCACCTCTTCTTTCAACATGGCATAGCATTCGGTAGTCATTGGTCTTCTCTTTTAACAAACCAACTTGTGCAGGGGGTCGATATTGAGCCTATGCAACATAACCTCGAGGTCAATGCCCACCATGTCTTCATGGTTCCAGGCAAAAATATCTAAATTGGCCTTAAGAAACTTAGCTAACTGTGCTTTCACGTTAGGTGGCAAGCTCTTCGCCAACTTAAGGCATCTTTCTATGTCAACTTTACTGACCTTCACTTCTTTAAGCTCTTTAACAGGACCAATAGCTTGTTCAATGTCCACCTCATGAGGGTCAAGGTCATAGCTGACCTCCTTGGTGCTTATAGCTTGGGGTTCTCCTTCAAATATCACATGTACCTTTTTTCCTTATGCCCCGAGCTTGATTGCATCCTCGTAGCAGTGCTGGGCTGTCTGCTACTCTCCCTACACGCATCTGACTCCATTTGGAGTTTGGAATTTAATGGTAACTGTCCTAGTAGACAAGACTATGTCAAGGTCATTCATAGCGGGTCCCCTTAGCACCACATTGTAAGCTGAGGGGCAGTCTATGATCAAGAAATCTGTCATGACAGTTACTTGGTGGTCCAAGTCTCCTAGAGTGAGTGGGAGTCTAATCTGTCTCACAAGCACTATTCCATCTCTCGTGAAGCCATAAAAAGGCTCAAGGGAAGGATTTAACTAGCTTGTACTCATACCTAGCTAGTCAAAACATCCTTTGTACATTACGTTAATGGAGCTGCCAGTATCGATCATTATCCTCCTTATATCAGCATTACCAATCTCGGCTCAGATGACTATAACATCATTGTGAGGAGCATGAATCCCTTGTGCATCTTCTTCCGTAAACGTGATGCTTTCTGAGGCTACTTTGGCTTTCTTTACAAGTCTTTCACATTCCACATGACTCACGAGTAGGACATGACCCACTGCTCATACATAGCAATCGCGTGACCTGTTTAAGGTGCCAGCGATGTGAAGTCCACCATAAATAGTGAATATGGTCCTCACTAAAGGCATTTCCTCATGCTTGAGGGTCTGTTATTACTGACGCTACATCGGTTGCTAAGGACACAGGGGTCATTGTCCTGAGGGTCTCACCACATAATCCCTCAAGCAACCTCTCTTGATGAGGTCCTTGATAGTCCCTTTTAATGCCCAATAGTTTGAGGTGTTGTGCCAAACTTAATTGTGATAGGCACAAAACGTGCTTTGATCACTCCGCCTAAGGGGAACTTTTATGGATCTGGATCTCCCAAAGTCTTCGTTGTCCCTCTCGATTGCAAATATCCTATCTAGAGTGTCTGACAAGACAGTGTAATGTCATAGCGACCTTGATGCTATAGTCACCCATTTCTGGCCTTTTTCACAGCTTGACCTCCAAAGTCATCCTTCTGGTTCTCCCTGTTGCTCCCACCACTAGCCCTCTTTTTGCCCTAATTAGAGCCACTCACCTCCTCCTTCTAGTTGGGTTTCTTTGGGCCAAAGGTTTCTTCCCATTGAATTTCTTTGGTAGCACGTTCGTAGAACTCACCCAAATTTTTCATTGAAGACTTATATATGTCCTCATATAGCTTCCCATCCTTGCAAAGTTCGATTGAGATAGCTATATGAATGTTCTCATCCAACAGGTTCTCCACGTTGCTGACCTTGTGTCAGAATTAAGCAATATAGTCTTTAAACGATTCATCTTTTCATTGAAACACTGTCACTAGGTGGCAAGATAGGGCGAGTTATTTCTTCAGTACCCTATATTGGGTAAGGAATCTCACTTGGCATTCCTCCCAATCACAAATGCTATGAGTTGGGAGACTCCTGAACAAGGTTCATGGTATCTCCCTAAGAGTAATGAGAAGGACTCTACACTTTACCAACGAGCTGGAAGTCTAGAGGTCCATTTGGACATTGAAAGCATCCAAGTGGCTATATGGATTGCTATCCCCATTATACAACGGGATATTTGGGACCCTAAACCTACAAGGAAAGGGTTCTATTTTGATTTCTTTGATGAGTGGCGTCCTTTGCTTGTAAAAATCTTGACTGCTCTAGGCCACAGTCTTTTTTCTAGCTACTTCACCTTCTAAAGCAGCTCCTCAATTATTGGGTCTCAGATTTCAGATCGATGATTGGTGGTTCATCGACTCCTATCATCTCACTGATCACAAGAATAGTAATCTGAGGTTTTACACCTTTGGCTATGTAAGTGGCCGGGTGAGTAGCGGTCTAACTTGTGCTCATGGTCGGTCTCATTGGAGCTTTCTTCTTGGTGCAAACTCTCGCACTACTGATCATCTCTCTCATCTTTGCAAACTCAATGAATCTTTGACCTTAGTCATGAGTTGGACGAGTGAATGGAGCCAACTCACGATGTTTGACTCTAGTAGACTCTTCATGTTGAGACCCTAGCTGTTGGGGTCCTCCTTCTGGTATAGTGACTCCAACTTGTCTCTATGTGCCTTGGGCTTGTGCCTAGGCTAATGCTCTAACCATGTCTGTCGGTTCCCTCACAGTATTTTCAAGAGTTTCTTGGCACTGGTACCAAGTTTAAGCTCTATTTACTTCAAGAGTGACAGGTTGGTGTGGATTAGGAGGTGCCATGCCAACTGCAACACTTGTTATGGGGTTAGCAGAGTCCCGTTAAGGCTGTGACTAACCCTTAAGCTGACCGGCGGTGGCTTCTGTGCTTTGGTGGCTTTTCCTCTTGCCGTTGTAGATAAAATGGTTTGTCAAAAATGAAGAGAATGCAGTAGAGGCCCTTCCTCTAGAACCAAAATGCTGATAGCAAAATTCGGTCAATAGGTATGAGTTCGATGTCACCCCAAACTGCAAGCTAAAGAAGTGAGCTAATGGAAAAGAAGGAGAAAGAATAGCAAATACCAAGAGCTTTTATCATAGTTCGGCTAAAGCCAGATCGGCCCCTACGTCCATGGTGGATTGTATTAGCTTTGTGTGATGATTTTTCTATGTAACTCAATGGAAATACAGTACTGTGCTCTTACTATGTCACTACTCTAACAGAGTGTCTGCATGTAGTTTTTTCACTATATCTTTTACAATGGTCTCCCCCTATTTATAGAAGAAGGGAGGGTTACAAGTGTAATTTGACAAGTAACAAAATAATTATTTTCGCCGTATCAGACAATAAATGCTTAGCGTCTGATAATAAATGCTGGGCAAATCATTATCAGATTGTTGGGGACTGATGGGTCGGTTCTTGAGGTTAAGCTGTTGATAGGAATGTATGCCCTGAGCTGATGACTAGGCTTCTGTACTTATGCTCAGCTCACTATCTTAGTGACCTAGACTCACATCAGGCGATCTATTGGCCAGAGAGATCGATCTCGTCACTGAACTCGTCAGGAATAAATCTGCTGAAGGATGGTCTGGGCGTTGTGCTCTAGTCAGCAAGCTGGTGCCTTTCCTAGAGAGCTGGGTTCTCGCCTCGACCTTGACTTGTGCTCTAAGTTCCTAGTTAGCGAGTTGAATTCCCCGCTAAGCGACTTTAATCATCAAGTGATTTGGGCCCTTTTTTAACTGGGTTCGGCTTCTTATTGGGCCTTGACCAATCCGTTATGCATTGTCCGAAAAACACCCATAACATTCCTATTCTTTAGGAAATAGTTAATTTGTTTATGATTCTATTGATCAAAGATTTGCAGTTAAAATTTATAGTTACTAGAGTTTAGGAGTTTTTTGTTTATTTCAAGTATTATAAATTTAAAGGATGCTGATGAATAAAGTGTAAAATTCTTTTGCTATAATACATGCCTCTCTTCTCTTAATATTTTCCTTTCAATTTAATTCACTATTTTATCTCTAAGACCTTCAAATTGCAATGAAGCCTATTTTACCAATGAAAATTTGAAATCTTAACCCATCAATCTGAAAATGGGTTTGTGCTTTTTCTTATATCTATTTGCATATTTCTCTTTTTCTTTGCCATTACAGTCATTAGCAAAATTTCCTTGTTCCTGAATTTGTCAATTTAGCTTCTTCTTGCAATCGGAAAATGAGACTATGAATATTTCTTCTTCTTGCTTCTCTTTCACAACTTGTTAGTTTATTTATTTTTTTAACCAGAATTTTTTTTTTTTCAAAACGATGAGGTCTTTCCTTCAGCCAGATTTCCAAATTGTAACTTCAATGTTTAATTTTTTTTACTTCAATGTTACGGATGTATTTAATGGTTTATCACAACTACTACCTCGTAAAATTTTTTTAAAAAAAATAGATGCCCAGTATAGTTTCAATTTGGTTTTAGTCTTTAAACTATCCGATTGGGTCTTTTTGATTCGTTTTTAAACTTATATTTATCGAATTAAATTGCAAAACCACAACAATTTTAGTTTTTGAACGGACCACAAATACAAAAGTGATTATATTCGACTTGGGTATTTATCTTCCATTGTTTACCTAATTGATTAGACACCAGTTTCATATTCTTAACTGGTTATTATAGTAAAACTGCCATCTATTGCAGATTTTGAAGACTAGTCAAGAAGTAATAATTACTTGTATCAAAATGATTAGTGTATTGGTTTTTTTGTTCTAATTCGATGAAGCTAAAATAACTAAACCTGCATAAAGTGGTTTTGTTTCTTTTGAATATTTTATAGGCTCTTTTCCCTCTGCTGTTGTACATATATGTTTGTGTATGGGTACTGTCATCTAAGTGAATGAAAACATGCATAACTATATGATTTTCCCATTGTGAATTATTTAAAAAATTACTTTGCTCTCATTTAAGATCTGGAGGAATAGCAGTTGGTTTTCTTCAAATGTTACCCGTACTCTTCGGTCATCCCAAATTTGACCAGATAACAACGTGACACGTGATTGTAGTTAATGGGCTTGGAAGTTTGAAATCTTGTAGTTGTCTTGATTCCAATATTGCTTTTCATATAATTCTATTCCATACTCCTGGAGGCAATGTGATTTGTCAATATAAATCTCTTCATTAACTAAAACTGCCGTGTCAGCTTTGTGCATTAAATTTGTAACAACATGGATAGTAATGACACCTTCAAGTACCTTTTGACTTTTTGGTCAACTGTTCTATCTCCAATCAAATGATTAGTAGCTTAGCTCTTTCAGTTCATTGGATTGATGCATACTTGGTTAATGGATTCATCAAATATCCATATAAACATGCAATGTCAAATTTATTAGGAGATATAATGTTTGTGTGTTTATATGTGGATGATCTCATATTCATAGGAAATAATCAATCCATGATTGATCACTTCAAGAAAGCAATGGTAAGTAATTCTCTATTTCCCTTATGTTTAGCAATTTTTGCAACTCTCAAGATATTGCTTATTTCTGTAAGATTTTTTTTTTAATTTTGGACTGTCATTAATTGCATTTTCTTATTTTATTAAAATTAAATTAATAAGTAGTTCAATTTTAGAAATCTAAATTATTAAGTGTCTAGTAGGTTTTTTTTAATTAACCTCAGGGGCATGGTTGTTAGACTCACGATTTTACTCAAACTCACAAAGTCCTATAAAATTGACTCATAAAATCAGTTGAGTTTAGTCATTATGATAGATATTTAATAAAAATATCATATATGCATATATAAAAATATAACATACCTATAAATTCATAAAAACTTACTAAAATTTAATAAGAATAATGATATAAGAAAGTAACAATACAATAATTATAAGTTAATATTAAAATAGTCTCAATATCATAAAAAAATTCATCATCAACAAGAGTTACATCAATCATTAAAAGTCATCAAGCGATTTGAGACAATGATCATTATCTTTTTCATCATCAAATTCATCAACACTTTCACTTTCAAAAATAGAATCATCATCAAATTCATCTAATATTATATCTTTTGAACCTACATTGTGCTCAAGACCTTGCACATCAAGCATATTAATTTCTTGATTGTTAGACAAAGGTCTCCAGTAGTTTCACTAACATCTTCAGTTATCCATTCATCGTCTGAATGAATATCTTCAAAATCAAATTCTGCACTTTTAGTTGCATGCTTTTTTCTTAGTTTCAAGTTGCACATTATATATATTAAATCATTCATCTTCTTTTGGTGCAAATGATTTCTTCATTTTGTTTGAACCTGTTGACAATAGTTTTTAGTTCGATCCAAATCCAGCTAATGGGGGAGTTCTTTGAGGACCCAAGTTGTTCTCCTATTGCGGATGTGAGAGAATGGGATCGAATGGCAGGAAGGACGAAGGAGAAGAAGAGAAGAATACGCGGAAGTTTAATGTGGTTCGGCCAAATTCGGATGGCACCGGACCCTACGTCCACTGTGGTAATTTTATTGTATTAAGAAAGTGTTTACAGAGTTTTTGCTATAGTTTTCCAGTAGAGCTTCTGCTAGTTCTTTTCATCCTCTCCCTTTAAAATGATTTTAGCCCCCTATTTATAGAAACATGGAGCGGTACAAATGAGACTAAAACTAAGAGTGCATCTGTTACATCAAATATTAAATGTACAAGACTACTTAGGGTACTAGGGACTGGCTCCTGTAGGACTCCTTCTGCAAGTGGAACCTACTGGCCATATTTACAGGATGGCAATGTTAAGTTATGTGTTAGCTTTATGATTGACTTTAGCAAGCTTCCAGTTGAACGAGGTCATACTGCCGCAATCCTGGGCCAACTCGTCAAGAGTGCAACTGGCATTCAGCTTCGAACTCATTCATTCAGCGAACTCGGGATTCTGTGAGCTAAAGGCTTCTAAACGGTGATCTGGCAAACTCCTTGCTGGGCTAGGTCTAGCTTTCCCTGGGCTCTTGCTAGTCTTATGCTTGGTTCCAATTTCCATCGATATCATTAGCCCCCTAACTCTCAGTTCACTTTGCGAGCTAGGAGTTAGACTTTTCGCTGTCAGAACCATGCACGGTGGTGTCATGTCGTAAGTCCTCGTCTTGCATGTTTGCCTTTTTTTGCGAGGTGCTTTCCAGCAAACTGAAGCTTTGTGATTCTTCAAGAATTTTTAGGACATGCTTTGTGGCTGGGCCCTCATCTGATCCATTCTAGTTCTAAGTCTGGGAAAAACTTCTAGTGTCGGTCATGGGTGATTGTATAGTTAAAGTCTTTCAAACTACCCTTGGTGTTTTATTTTTTCAGGTCAAATACATACCATGGCTATTTATGCACTGACCTCATTTTTCTTCAGGCCATTAAATGAGAGTGGTTGGGGATTCCTTTCCAGATCCTTCGATTTCTTCTGGCTGAGCCTATTTAAAGTATGGGAATTTCACTTTTTCTTCTCTCAGAGAGTATTTTAGATGGTTGTTTCAGATAAACCTCCTGTTGTCCTAATGTTCTGTCCTTTGAGTGAGGTGTGTATGGTCTGCTACATAAAGAATTTTAAAGTCCACACTCCTCCTATAATATGGAGGGATCTCATACAGATCCTGGATTACGTCCTCACATTTGTGAGGTTTCTCTTTTTTTATCGCTCTGGTAGACTTTCTCAGATTTTCTTACCCGTGGGGATCAAGGCTGGAGGAAGAAAACTGAAGGCTTAGGTGGGTCAGTGGACTCTCAATCAGTAGCAGCTCTTCCTTCGGTGGCTTGCCTTCTAATTGGGAGCTTTCTTCTTGCGCGCCAATCTTTCTTCCAAAAGCGCCAGCCTCCTTCTTTTTTTTTTAGCAATTTTTGGACTTGTATCTTAGCTTTTGGTGACGTGTATGTACCTTGTTAAGGTTTCTATTGAATAAAATCTTCCTTTTTCTTTTAATGTTTAGCTACTTTATCTTGTGATTCTCATGTAATAAATGTTAATTTCACATAGAAATGATCAAGTAACTAGTCGGCAATATCATTAATTAATAAGTAAATTCAACTTGAATGTAAATAAGTAATATGCAAATAAATCAAAAGATGCTGAGGCTCGTAGTCACACAATAGCTACAAGATTTAGCTCACATAATAACTGCAAGGTCCAGTTCGTATGAGAGTTGTAAAACTTGATCGCTTGAAAGTTGCGAGGTCAGTTCACATGAGAGCTATGAAATTTGAGTTATGCGTATATGGTAGCTAAGAAAGTTGCTCGTATGCAAGTTAAGGTTACTACGCGTGCACGGTGGCTAAGAAAGTTACTCGTACGATTGAACCCTTAATTGCACACATGTAGTGGCTAAGAAAGTTGCTTGCATATATGATAATTTTGCAATGCATGGTGGCTAAGAAAGTTGCTCGTACATGCAGTAAGATCACTACACACACACGGTGGCAAAGAAAGTTGCTCATATGTGCGAGCTTTTAATTGTACACATGCACATGATGGCTAAGAACGTTGCTCATATACATGGTGGTAGTTACAACGCACAGTGGCTAAGAAAGTTGTTCATGCATACAGTAAGATCACTGTGCATGCACAGTGGCTATTGCTCATACACGCGAACTTTTAGTTATTCATATGCGCACGGTGGCTAAGAAAGTTGTTTATACACATGGTGGTAGTTGCAACACACAGTGGCTAAGAAAGTGCCTCATACGTGCAGTAAGATCGCTGCGTGCACACGGTGGCTAAGAAAATTGCTCGTATGCATGAGCTTTTAATTGTACACATGCGTACGGTTAATAAAAAAGTTGCTCGTATGCATGGTGGTAGTGCTACATGCATGCGGTGGCTAAGAAAGTTGCTAGCATGCATGGGCTTTTAGGTCACATGAAAGTTGTAAAATTCAATTGCATGAAAGCTGTGAAATCCGATCGCGTGAAAGCTACAAAATTCGATCACATGAAATCTGCGAAGTGATGCTTAACCATAGTTTGAGGCTCAATTTATAAAGCATGTATTTCTTAAAGTTTCGCGATCAAGTCATACACTTCCTAAAAATTTTCAGAAGACTCCATAACAATCTACATAAGATTTGGGACATTCCCCCCTATTAGATTACAAGCTCAATATATAGTTCTTACTACAACTGGTTGCTTCTGCTTAGGATCTCGTTAAGGTTGGGGAAGCCGCTGCGCTGTGGACCATAGCACATATTCTCTCAAATGTCCTTTTTTAATCAGATCTTCAATGGCATCTCTAAGAGCTCTGCAATCCAAGATGTTGTGTCCCACTTCATTGTGGTATGCACAAAATTTGTGTGTATTTCTACCCGTATGAGGTATCCACAAGGGAGCAGGTGTCTCAAAGTCCTCTTTATTCCTTTCTGCTATATAGATTCTGTTGGGAGTATCCGATAAGATACTATAATGCTTGTCATCAATTGAGTGTTACGGTCATTTTGCCTTGGCCTTCTTCATAGGCCAGGGATTGTGAACACTTCTCACATCTTCACTATTGCTTTTCTTCCTACCCTGTCCTGGACTATCTAGTTCAGGATTCCTTATACCAAATGTCTCTTCCAACCTAATTTGTTTGGTGGCTCGATCATAGAATTCTCCCAGGTCTGCCATTGGGGATTTGTAAATGCTTTTATACAACTTGTCGTCCTTGCAAAGTCCAGTAGATATCGTCAACAAGATACTTTCATCAGATGGACTCTCCACATTGTCAATCTTAAGTCTGAAATGAGCAAAGTAGTCCTTTAGAGACTCGTACCTATGTTGATAGATTGTGACGAGATGACAAGGAGGTGCGAGCTACCTCTTCAACACCCTATAGTGGTTAAGAAATTTCTGCTGACATTCTTCCCAGCTGTTAATACTACGGGCTGAGAGGTTTCTAAACCAGGCTCAGGGGCGTCTCCTAGGGTGATAGGAAAGACGTGCCACTTGATTAGAGGGTTGCTTGTCCAGAGATCCATCTGATCGTTGAACATATCCAGGTGATTATGCGGATCGTTGTTTCCATTGTAAAGTAGGAAGGTGGGAATTTTGAGCTTTTCAAGTAAAGGCTTTATTTCAATCTTCCTGGAAAAAGGAGTTCGCTCCTTAGCACACCCTTGATTGCCTCGAGCTTGGGGGGC
The DNA here is from genome assembly GCA_026873985.1 of Saraca asoca. Classification (NCBI taxonomy): domain Eukaryota; kingdom Viridiplantae; phylum Streptophyta; class Magnoliopsida; order Fabales; family Fabaceae; genus Saraca; species Saraca asoca. The sequence goes on from JANHAO010001474.1 coordinate 20,487, forward strand.
ATCTCCACCTATTTCACCCTTTGAAATAATTCTTCGACCATCAAGGGCAGTCCCTCAGACTTCTGACTGGAGTCTTGGTGACTTCTCATGTCCTCCTCATTGTGGGGGGAGTGGTTTGAGATGTACTCGCAATTGACTCTATTCAAAGTTTTAGCTCACTGTTGTTGAGAGGTAATTCTGGGTACAGAAAACTTTGTTTGTCTTTGTACATTTTGAGTCTGTGTTCAAGCTAGCTTTTGAAATGCTTCAGCCATCTTTTTCATCGAGGCTTCGAATGTTTCCCAGCACCGGCACCATGCCTAGGCTTCATCAACCTAGTTAACAGTGGTACCCGGTTGGCTGTGAATTGGGGAGGCCAGGCCGTTGGCAATTCTGGCAGTAGAAAAGCTAGTAGTATGACTTTCCAATCAGCTGGTAACGGCATCAGGCTTCTTTATGGCCTTTCCTCTCACCATTTTAACTTAAGCAAAAGCAATCAGAGAGAAGACTGAAGAATAGAAGGGTCTTACCAGGAATGCTAAAATGTTAACCGTAGTTTTTGGTTCGATCCGAATCTGGCTAATGGGGGAGTTCTTTGAGGACCCAAGCCGTTCTCTAGTCGCAGAAGCGAGAGAGGGGGATCAAATGGTAGGAAGGCTGAAGGAGAAGAAGAGAAAAATACGTGGAGGTTTAATGTGGTTTGATCAAATTCAGGTGGCACCAGACCCTACGTCCACGGAGGCAATTTTATTGTATTGAGAAAGTATTTACAGAGTTTTTGCTATAGTTTTCCAGTAGAGCTTCTACTAGTTCTTTTCGTCCTCTCCCTTTACAATGATTCTAGCACCCCATAGAAACATGAAGGGGTATAAATGGGACTAAAACTAAAAGTGCATCTGTTATATCAAATATACAAGATTGCCTAGGGTACTAGGGACTGGCTCCTATAGACCTCCTTCTGCAAGTGGAACCTACTGGCCATATTTGCAGGATGGCGGTGTAAGTTGTGTCTTAGCTTTATGATTGACTTTAGCGAGCTTCCAATTGAACAAGGTCATACCTCCATGAACCTTGGCCTACTCATCAGGAGTGTGGCTGGCATTTGGCTTCAAGCTCATTCGTTCAGTGAACTCAGGATTTTACGAGTTGAAGGCTTCTAAACGGCAATCTGGCAAACTCCTCGCTAGGTTAGGTCTAGCTTTCCCTGAGCTCTTGCCAATCTTATGCTTGGTTCCAATTTCCACCGATATCAGAACCTAAATTAAACAAAAACAAAAAATATTAAAGTACAAAAGACAAGCATTCTTAAACAGTTAATAAGTTAAATAAGTTCAAAAAAAAATTTTGAACTTACTATTTCAAATGCCTTCCAATTACATTCATACTCAGATAAATTACAAGTCAAACTAAGAATTTGAATAACAAGCCTTTTTAATTCTAGATAGCTATCTCCATAAGCATCCAGCTACTTAGGAGAGGCATTTTTACTTAGTTTACTATTGTAGTGCCACATCTAAATAAATCTTTAGCATTCTTGAAATATATAACTTGGATATTGATTTCGCTTCTTTCTATAGGGCCTTTCACCATTCTTTCTAAGCAATGATAAAATTCTTTTTTAACTTCATAATAATCACCTTTGAAATTAGGATTATAGCAATAATGTTGGTTAAGGTAATAACTTGCTGCATGTAAGGGCTTATGGAGCTAAGATGCCCACCTTTCATCAATAATATTCAATATGGCTTCGTATCTAAGAATTAATAGTTTTAAATTAAATTATTATCAATGGAAATATATAAAAAAAATATATTAATATACAATTAAAATTGTTTTCTTACTTTTGCTTATCATTGTTGAGATTAGCTTGTATCTTTTCTTTTGCACGATTCATCTCCTCACATATGAATCCTATGGCTGGTCGTTCATCAAAATCCACTAAGTTTAGAACTTTAATGAGAGAACAAATAGCCTTAAGACATATGGTGACTTTCTTCCAAAATTTAGAATCTAAAAGTATATTTTTAACTATCTTTCCATCCTTGATAGATGCAAACTTGCTGGACTTCCACCCAATGGAGTTGAACATAGTAATTAAGTCGCCTTTTAGTTCACAAAGATCTATCAAAGTTATATATATAGTGGCAAATCAAGTTACAACTGGTCTAATCAAGTTTCTTCCTTTTGTGAAATTTCTCAAAATGCTAATTAGTAATGTTCTTCCATAAATATAAGTTATGATCTTTCTTTCTTTTGCAATAATCTCTCAATGTAGCTTTATTTTTTCTCAAAATCTTCTAACATCAAATAATACAATGGGCAATACATGGTGTCCAATACAAATGTTTTATTTTCTCCATCAACTTCTCTCCAACTGCATTGTAGTTGGCAGCATTGTCAGTAATAACTTGCACCACATTCTTATCTCCTACCATTTCCATAACTTCATCTAACATCTTTAAAACTTTTTAAGAATTTTTAGAAATATCATATGCGTCCACTAAATGTAAGAACACTATTCCTTTTGAACTATTTACTAAGAAATTGCAAATAAAACACCTTTTCTTATCAGTCCATCCATCAAACACGATGATACAATCAGTTCTTTTCCATTTGATCTTGTAGTTCTCAAGCAAGTTATGAGTATGCTCTACTTCTTGTTTCAAGTATTTTTCTCTACTCTTATGATAAGATGGGGCTTATATCCAATGTCATATCTCCCAATCATCTCACACATTTTTTCAAATTCAGGATTTTTTATACAATTGAAAGGAATTGCACTTGTGTAAAAGAGAGAGAGAGAGAGAGAGAGAGAAACTTATTGATTCACTTCTTCTCTTAAGTTCTTTTTGAACATTTGATTGATGGTTGATTGAGTACTTCTAACTTTTTGGCTTGGTACCCTTTCCTTTGTTGAAAGCTTTTGAACAATCATTTTGACTATTTTCATTGTTAAATATTTACCTTTTTTTCATTGATGCTAATACCCTTAATATCATTAGATACACGTAATATGTTTTTTTTTTTTTTAAGTTATAATGATTAAACTGCCTAAGATGAAATTTGTGAGGAGGTTTATTAGTGAATAGAAATTCTAATATTTATATCTCAATTTTCAATGGATAGCCTTAAAGGTAATGTAACAAAATAAGTAAAGTTACACCATGATTGTGTTGTTTAATGTACTGGACACGTGAGACATGCAATTTTGTGTATATTTGCCCTTATATATACACACACGCGCGCGCGCGCGCGCGCACAGGTGTTTTCTTTTGTATGATGACATCCTACATGTTAGTAATAATGGTGAATTACATTATCATATCTAGTTCATTCATCTCTATCGTTCCATATAAAAGATCTTTAGGGAAGCATAATTTACTATATGGAATTTTGCTAGAAGTCTATAACAACGGTATATGAAAAGGTTTTAAGATGATATATTATAAATTGCTTTCCTTTTCTTTAAGATAGTGTAGTACTAAAAAAATTAAAAAAAAGAGAGAGAGAGAGAGAGAGGGATAAATTGTTCCTGATATACTTGTTGGCAATGATTCCAAGTAAATTGGAGATAATTCTTTTGTTGCATTGCTACTATGTTATAGATATTTAAAATATGACATTTTGCAATTTTGGAAATTACCAAAGAAATTGTATTGATCTTTTCAATATGTAACAAACATTATGTTTTAAGATGCAATTCCAAAAGTTTTTTTTAATTTATTTTTTATCTCCTAAATACTTATAATTTTTGTTAGTTTCAAGTTCAATTTTATATTGACTCCACGATCTATAATTACTCCTATAATTATTATCATTTGATGTTAATTGTTTTTTTTTTTTTTTGTCTATATTTTTCTTGGCGAAACGTGTTTTGGGAGATCATGGGATTATCAAATACGTAAAATCTATAATGACGTCTAGAATTATCCCAAGAGGCTACTAGTATGTGATTCGAATTATCCCAAGAGATTACTAGTATGTGATTAATGTAATTTTATGTTTTTTATAATATTCAATACGAATTTTACATGCTTTACACGTGGTGTGTGCTTGCTTTATAAAATCACATAAATGCATGACTCTTTTGGGACTGGTTAACATTTAATCAATTATTAATCTCTATATCATTAAATATTTATGTTCGTATATTTTAAAATTATTGATGTGTTTCTCTAGAAGCATGTGTGTTTGAAATAGATATAAAGATAATAATAAGCTATAGGCCGTTGTTTATCTTGCGCAAATTTATTGGCAAAGTGAGTGATTGTTATCACAATGACTCATTTACTAAACCAATATATGTTCACATTATGAATTCTTTTGAGATATGGTGCTTAATTATCTCCGGTTAGTTGTCCTATGAGATTTTATTGGAAGCTTAAAGGTTTACCACCACAGTGGATCACTTATTGAACCAATAGGATCTCGATAAAATATATTTGCTTTTGGGATGAAATAATTTATCATGGGTTATCCCATAGGAATTTATTTGGTGTTAATAATTGTTTATCATCACAGTGGCCATTTCCCAAGCTTACACATTCATATTAAATTTTTTTTGGGATGTTTTTGTATCTTAATTAATTTGCATGTAATCTACCCACAGGAGATTGTTGTATAAATTATTTAGGTGGCATGGAGCTTTTGGATGATTTTATGTATTGAAAATCTTTTTGTCCACACTAGTTAAATTTTTTTGTAACGATACATCTAAAGTTCCAATGTTGTAATAGTTATCACTAATTATTGCCCATGTGTAAAACAATAATTGTGTAATTATAGCACATTTTTTATTGAATACTTATCCAAATTCCATCGATGAATTCTGACTTTGGTTGTTTAAAGAGATGAAATAAAAGTAATAGTAATTTTCACTATAAATATCCTTGATATAAATGAAGATATTTGTTTTTAATATCGATGAGGATATGTAATTTATCATTTTTAAAATGATTTGTGATTATGTGTACACATTATTAAAGTTATTACTATTTTATGTAAAAAGTTTTGTTCCAACTATATTAATTCCATAATTTAGGGAATACTGCCCCAGCAAATTATTTGTTTCTACATTTTATTGGAATAATGGGCGAATTAAATAATTGTACACATTTATTTTTAATGGTAAATTGTATTTCATAGTTCATAATATTTGTCGAGCTATGTGGGAGTTCATGTATATGCTGGACATTCTACCGACAGGTGATTGTACAATTATATACTTGAAATCCTATAAGATATAAAAATCTTAGTTTTGAAATTAATTTCTAATTTCATAGTTTATTTTATCAATCTTTTGAATATTGTGTTGGAATTATTTCTATTGTGAATTTTTTAATTCATAAATTTGTTCTATTAATTCTTAAGGTAATAAGAGTGATCATAAATTTATTCTATTAATGTTTAAGGTAATAAGAGTGATTAACTTATATAAGATTATATAATAAGTCCAATGGTACCATAGTATAATGTTTCTGGTATTGGACTGGATCACTTTGATAGGTGGTACCTGTTATGGATATTTTCTAGTACTATACGAAATGGACTGGCAAAAGGCCAGCAGCATATAAATCCAAATAAGAAAGCCTAAACCACCCAAAAGCCAAAATCGCTCAAGGACACCAAATTACCAACTACAAACTTAGAGCATAGAGCAAGACAAAAGCCTCAATTCGCTAGAGAAGAGCCCTGGCTTGCATAGCTAACAATTCATCCTGCATGAGCTCACTTTACCAAATGTGAGCTTGACATCACTGACTAAAGGCCAACAACGACCCCAAAATGGGAGTCCCAGCTCACGGGACGCAGTATCTTGTCCAGCTAGAAGCTCATTGTGGGTGAACCTGAAGTAGGCACTCTCTCAAACTCAACCTGTAGGGGCCAATCTGTAAGAAGCAGCTTACAGGGGCCCACACACGGAAAGTAGTCTACAGAACCTGATTTGTAAAAATCATATTTGTCAAATATATTTATTATTTGATGTAACAGATTTACAACTTAGTAAATTACATTTGTAACCTCTCAACTTCTATAAGAGGGAGAGGATTAGATACAATAGGTAAGGGGGAGAACTTTTGAATACATACTGTAACTCTGCTAAATTTTCCATAGGAATAAAATCATCTGTGGACGTAGGAATCCAAACAAAGGATTTTAGTTGAACCACATTAAAAAATTTCTAGTGTTCATCCTATTCTTCTTTCCTCTTACTTTTGTTATTTTCCTGCATTTCTACAACCAGATTGCAGCTTGGGGATACAAGAACTATTCTGGTTGACTGAGATTTGGGCTCACCAAATTTCACCATCAACAATACCTAAGCCCATTAGGTCATAATCATATATTGATGAAAAAAAATTATAGAGAACAATAATTGAACCGATTAATCATATAATTAAACATAGTAAAATACAAAAAATTAAATGAGTTTAGGATTACTTGGTCATCTTGCTTAATATTCTTGATTCTGGTATTAGAGTCGGTAGATCATGTAATTGTAATTGGTGAAATGCAGTTTATAAATTATATGAATTAAATAATCTAAATATCAGAATTGTTATGAATTACAAATTATATCATAACTTCGTTTAATTTTAATTCATAATTTTATGAATTTAATTTATATTATTTATAAGAATTCAATCATATAATTTTCTCGGTGTTTCTATTTGTATGTTGAATATGTTTTAGTTTTCTGCACTATGCCTATTATCAGTTGATGCGGAGTTTTCAAGATTTGGGATTACTTTTGTTATTTTGATATTTTTTTTAGATAAGCAACGTACTTTGTGCTAAACTTTTCGGTTTAATAAGGATAAGCTACTGTTGTTAGAGAAAATTGATGAGACAGCTATAGTTTCAATCTTTTACAACGTGCTTTGTGCTTATCGTTGCGATTTAATAAGCATAAGCGTGCGCCGCATGGGTAATATTATATATAAGGGTTCCCACGAAGTGTCAAATTTGAAACTTGAACCCGAAATCTCGTGTTAAACAATAATGGACTACACTATTAGATTAAATATTTCTTTATATTTATATTTTGATTTTAAAAGATGATATAAATTCTAAATTATCTAGGTCTGATTAAATTACATCTATAATATTTGCCCAATTTTATTTTAGGTTAATTATACCATTGTGCTCCATCCTCCGGCTATATTTTCTGATAATTTTTTATATTTTTTTGAAAATAAAAATATTTTACTTATTTATTGTCAAATTTATTCGAATGACTACATAAAATTATTTTGGCTTGAATTTTTTTTTTTTTTGGTGTTTGGCACAATTTGGAATACTTCCTATAATTTTTCTGAAAACAAAATAACTTTTTTAGTGAATTATTACCCTAATTTTGGATAGTAAAATAAAATTATTTTACCTTGAAAAATTTCCTATTTGTTTGCTACAAGTTGGGTGATTTTCTATAATTTTTCCAAAATTTTCTGGAAATAAAATTATTTTATTGGATTATTGTCTAATTTATTCAAGTCATAATGTGCTATTAAATGGGCCTACAAATTTTACTGCATAATTTTCACAAATTTAGCACTAATGTAAGTTTTATGGAAATCTTCACTGTCATTTTTAGCCACTAAATGTAAGTTTTATGGAAATCTTTACTGTCATTCAGATGGTGATTGAATTTTTCTAGAATAATATCAGTTGTAAATTTGAAAATTATTTTGACTTGCATTATATCATTAAATTTTATGTAATTATGTATTCACCTTTCGTGGGACTAGTTACATAAAAGAATAAGTTATAACCATTTTGTGTGGTTTAAGGAGAGTGTTGTATTAGTTTACATGCCCTTCAATATGGTATTATTAATGCAGTTTGTTCACAATGACGTGAGTGTAGGATCGAATATTATATTTTTAAGGTATTAAATTCCCTTCAGAATTAGATTCTAAGAATCTAATATTTGATTATTATATTACATTATAAGGTTTTAAATGCCCTTCAACATTAGATCTTATAATATAATGCTGTAAAGAATTGCATAGTGGTATTTTTGAAGAAATATAAGCATGATCAAAGAATTTGCATGCATTAATGTTTTTCCTCAATTGTTTTTCTATGCAATTAGTTTATAAAGATGCTAGATGGGACTACTTATGAAGATTGGGCATAATTAAAGAATTCACATTTGACAATCACCAATATGCTCCCGGTGTTCAAAAGAGAATAAACTGGCAATAATTCAGTCACTGGACAGAGGACTCTTCATAAAAGTTAGACCTTGCATAATGGGCCTATAATTGATTTGGCTAGAGAGTATTAGTGTGAACTGTAACACACAAAAATGTGGGAAAGGCTAAAGGACAGTCGAATTATTGTAAACTCGAAAATACTGAATTTAGATTGACTTTTACCCCAATAATTAACTCTTTATGAGAGTTGTGTTGAATAGGCAATCAATATAATAGTTTCATTATAGGGATCAAGTACTATACATGGGAGTAAGTCTCAGAGTCTATTCAGGATGAACAAATATTTTATGGTTAAAAAGTCCTTTTTGTGAGGATTTGAAGATCCTATAAGGCATAAAAGCACATGAAATAGATGGGAAATAAGTGCAAAATACAAACCACAAGGTGATGTGATTGGGCTTTTTGCAATGATAATAGTCTAGATTTTGAGTGAAATCCACGAAAGTGTTGAAATTGAAGTAGTGAATGTTGTGATAGGTTTTATAAAACTAAAAGTAACCTTGGTTCATTAGCTCGGTATCCTCAAGAATGTGAATCTAGAAAATATGTTGTACCTGAGACACCTAGGCAATATAAATAGGAACCACACTATGATTTATGTTGTGAAATGCATGATTGAAGCGCTTGACTATGTCATACCTTTTATAGGTGATACATTTAAAACCGCTATGATGCACAAATTGTTGCTCTCGAATCAAACTCCTTGTCGGGCTATATAGAAAACTCTATGCAAGCTATTATTCCATTTATGGGTTGGCCTAAGACATTTTTTGCATTTGAAGTTGCAAGGTTGATGTAAAACTGCATAATCTATTTATAAAAAAAATCTTGATCCAAAGGCTATTGACATTACTATTATATAACCACTTCACTAGAATTGAGTTGAATTGTGCCAATTTTAAGGATTGACTGGATAGTGAGAGCAAAGAACCACATTATGTCTTTACAAAAAGAAATGAATTGTGATTCAATTGGCACATTTGATTAGTTGGAACATGTAGAGTTAATTGATTAAGCCCAACTAATAACAAAAATGGGAGTTAGTAGCTGCAATTATGTAATAATGAGTGCTAGACCTATGAAATGGAAGGATTGATCCTGTTTGATCCATATCTTGATGGACTAATCTGTGTCCATTGATTCATGGACTTGACCAATGAACTAGGGTTCATTTCCTAGGTCTAGTAGGAGCCTAGTCTAAAAAGTGTTAAAAGTCCTTGTAGAAAATCTTAAATGGCTTATAGGCTAGCAATTTCACATGATTAGTGTGCTTACAAGAGTATTTGAGTAAAACAACATTGCAAAAAAAAAAAAAAAACTACACATTAAAGGATATGGTGCGGTGTAAGTTAACACACACCACTTTGCCTAACTTTCTATGGGGCGATGCTCTTAAAATCATTGTATATATCTAGAATCAAGCCTCTAGCAAGTTTATGCCTAAGATTTTGCTACATTATTGCTTGACAATAAATCTAGCATAAGACATTTCTACGTTACAAAACTGAAGTGAAGTTGTATAATCCATTTAACAAATAAGCTTCATCTGGTGACTATTGCTGGTTAATTCATTGGATATTGTAGCTGCTACATAAGATGGCAAATTTTATTATTTGAACCACACCACTAGAATTATTGATTTAGTTTATGCTATCTTCTTTATGGATAGGTTAAAGAATGGGAACAAATAATCACTTGATGTTGCTATTGAAGAAAAAAAAAGAAAAAAAATTAGTATTTCACCAGCACCCTCATTGGTTAAAGCATGTGAGATTGATCTTGAAGTTGATCAAGTTTAACCAATGGTGGAAGTTAAGGAGCCAGGAGCTCTAATAATGTAGAAGTTCCTATGGAAAGATCTCATAAGGCTCGTAAACAACAATTATAGATGTTTATTACTTGCAGAAGCACGAGTTTGATATCAATCAGGACATTAACCCCACAAACTTTATTAGAAGTTTTTTTGTTTGAATTATGTAAAGTGAATGAATATTATGAAGAACAAATTGACTTCAGTGCATGGGAACGATGTGTGGGATCTTGTGGAGTTGCCTATTGGATGCAAGCCTATTAAATGTAAATGATTTTTCAAAACCAAAAGGAATACTAGAAGGAACATGAAAGGATGAGGTAGATAGGTAGCAAAATTTTAGTGCTACATCATATACATGTAAAATGGTGATTTGTCAGAACTTCATATAAGTAAAGCAACCAGGTTTTAAGAGAAGAGTGGTGAACACTTTGTGTGTGTAAATTTATGAAATCCATATATATGGTTTAAGGTAAATATCTGGACAATAATATGTCAAGTTTAATGAGATGGTAACATCATTTAGATTCAAGGAGAATGGGGTAGACCGGCATATATATATAAGATTGATTATGGGTAGTTTAGTAATATAAGTTCTGAATACAAATATCATTCTCCTTGCATGTAGTGATATGAACACGTTGACTGAGACAATGCAAAAGGTTGTTACAATACTTTAAGGTGATGGATCTAGGAAATGCATATATTGTGTTTATGGCATTAAATCTCATTGTGATGAATCACGAAATGTTCTAAATATATCTTAGAGATGGTATCCTAAAAGCATACAACTTATCCAGTTACTCTTAAAGCTTATCACCACTTCAAAAGATGAGTTTACAAAGTCTCAATGTCCTCAAAATCATAAAGAAAGTGATAGTTGCAAAATGTCTCATATGCATCAATCTTAGGTAGCCAAATGTGCGCTCAAGTATGTACACGTTTTAATAGCGTATGCTATTGATGTACTAAGGAAATACCTAAGTGGTCCTAGATAATGATATTAGATTGCTATAAAAAAGGTAATGTGGTACTTGTGGGGTATAAATAGATTGTGTGCTGATCTATTAGAGATCGAGAGATCTTATGGTTTTAGGTTACTTAGACTCTGAATGTGCTGGTTATCCAACTGATACTTCTTTATGATGTTTTAAGGAGTTGTTGTGTTGCAACCAATGAGCAATCAATAACATCAACCTCTATTATGGAGGCAAAATGTGTCGCATGTTGTTAAGCTACTTGTAATGTTGTTAGGTTAAAGATTTATAATTAGAGAAAGTACTTGTAGAATCTTAACCATGTGTTGCAACAATACTGCTGAAATGATATTCTCTCAAAATAATAGTTATACTACCCGTACAAAAGGGTTTATGTGAAACATTAGTTTATCAGGAAGAAAGTATGTAAGCATTATATATATTGCAGAGAATTGTATGTTGGTAGATCTACTAACCAAAGGCTTAGGTATGAAATTATGGGCAAACAAATGTAATGAATTTGACTAAGCCTTTCTAATGTTCAGGGTTAGTAGGAGTTTCATGTTGAAATAATAAATTATTGTTGCTGATATCTTAAGACATGTATGAGCGAAATATTCGTAATGAAATATTCGTAATTTTGCCATATTTGTGCACATTATTTGGTTATGGCATGTGATTGGAGACATTTTAGACTATGTCTCATTATTGTGTTAAGACATTTAGACCTCTGTCTCAAATGGCATCTTTGATGGATGCTAGGACCATATGTGGAGATTTTCATTTTGTCATGTTTACTATTGTGCAAATCTTGTTGAGCACATTTTGTTACTAGTCATCAAAGTGTAAGTGTACAATGCATATTTGACATTATATACCCTCTGGATATAGTGATCTGCATCATTGGAAGCTTATGATTTCAATAGACCTATTGGTGTAATCGTACCATGATTACATTGACATTAATTGGAAGTGGCCATGATTTATGAATTATGTCGTCCAAGTGGAAGATTGTTGAAATTATTTCTATTATGGACTTCCTAATTTATAAATTTGTTAAATTAATGTCTAAGCTAATAAAAGTGATTAATTTATATGACATTATGTAATAAGCCTAATGATACCACGGTCTAATTTTTTGGTATTGGACTAGGTTACTTTGATAGGTGGTATTGTAATACCCGGAAAATTTAGAAAATAAAAAGGGAAATTGAAAATAAAACTTGAAAACTTAAAAGGACTAAACTGAAAACATTTC
>JANHAO010001475.1:0-33023 GCA_026873985.1 Saraca asoca
TATAGTTTGTTTGAGATATTCATCTTAAACTCTGGTATTGTAATTTCTATACTTCCCTTATTTCTATTTCATTTATTTGAGATTTTTAGGTGTTAGAAATCTATCTAGGTTTAGAAGAGCCTGCGTAAATTCTTCTAGGTTAGCAAAATACCTGTTAAATTCTTGTATGTTTGTTATAAAGACTGGCATTTCAAGAGCCTGTAAATCTTGATAAGTTTTTATTTCTAATTCAGAGGTCTTTCGGTTGAGAAAGATCAAGTGGAGTAGACTTAAATTGTGGTTTCAATTCAAGTTGAACCACTTTAAAAACTTCTGTCTTCATTTTCCTTCTTTACTTGCATTTTTAATTGCTCTTGCTATTAATTATTAATTATTACTATCTTTATATCTACTGATTATCAATTCTCTACATAACTCATTAAAATAACGATTTGTGATACTGGTGTATATAATTTTCCAACAAGAAAAGGGTAAGATCTATTTAATTTCGTAATTTTAATTTCTCTATACTGGGACCGACAAGATCTATTACACAAACTACTTTAAAAAGACAAGAAGAAATTAAGGCTTTGAAGCGAAAGCACCATAATGAAGTAGTTTCCTTGAGAAGTGAGGTTCAAGAGATGAAGGAGCTTCTAGAAGCATTGTTGTAGGAGTCTAACATTAATGGATTCAATTTAGGGGCCATCCTTGCATTATTGAAAACCCCTCTAGATGATGCAATAGTGAATGAAATGGTAATGCACACTCGCCTGCATTCACACATATTCTAACCAATGAATAGGTACTATTAGTTTTAATTCACTTATTTAGATATGGATGTATCTTATTGTAGTAGACATTATAAAATTGAAATGGGCTAGTTTTTTTTATCCTTTTGTTTGCTAATTATATATGAATAATTAAATAATTGTTTGCTACTTATATATTTTATATATTTTACTAGGACATTAAAATATATCTATCCATCTGGGTTCTATACTTTATATGTATATGCATATATTAAAAGGACAAATCAATTAATGCAATGGCCAAGACATATGCATGTGGATTAGTCATAAGTGTGTTTTGGTGTTAGTAGAAGGTTTTTCCTTTTTGCTAGTCCATCATTGCACCAAGTTAGGTTGAAAAGGTTAGCTTTAAGACCTTAGGACGGTTTGTGCAAGCAAACGTTACTAATTTGAATATCCTTGCTCCTTTATAATAATTTCTAACAATATACATAGATTCTAACCAATGAATAGGTACTATTGGTTTTTAATTCACTTATTCAGATATAGATGTATCTTATTGCAGTAGACATTATAAAATTGAAATGGGCTGGTTTTTTTATCCTTCTATTTGGTAATTATATATGAATAATTAAATAATTGTTTACTACTTATATATTTTATATATTTTACTAGGACATTAAAATATATTTGTCCATCTAGGTTCTATACGTTATGTGTATATGCATATATTAAAAGAACAAATCAATTAATGCAATTGCCAAGACTTATGCATGCGGATTAGCCATAAGTGTGTTTTGGTGTTAGTGGAAGGTTTTTCCTTTTTGCCAGTCCATCATTGTGCCAAGTTAGGTTGAAAAGGTTAGCTTTAAGACCTTAGGATGGTTTGTGCAAGCAGACATTACTAATTTGAAAATCCTTGCTCCATTATAATAATTTCTAACAATATACATAGATTCTAACAATATGCTACTGGCTATAATTTATAATTTCATTTCTTTGTTTGATATACTGATTTGAATCACACACACAAGCTGCTTGATGCAATGACTAACCAAGCCATTAGCCATAGTGAAGTAATGAGCCATCACTTGAATCTCAGCTTTTGTCATTTATTCTGGCATTTGCAAACATTCTTAACAATTCAAACAGCCTATATTTTCAATAAAAGTATTTGTCATTAAACATAGGCATGGTCATGTATGTAATACCAACATCATCACAAACATTTTACTCATTTTATAAGAGTAGTGCTCACTCTATACAATGAAGAGATTTTTGGAATGAACATTCACAATAATCGATGAATTATTTTTATAGTGTTATGTTGTTGAATTATATATGAAATTAATAAAAGTCAACTTTTTAACATAGAGAACTAAGTCTAATTGTTCTCATTGCTTTGATTCTAATAAGGCTATATTGAATATAGGAAACTATTTTCAAAGACTTGTCAATTATGATTCATATGGCACAATGTTGTTAGAATATCCTAAACCAATTTCTGATTCTTTATTCATTTAAATCTATGCATGCAGTACAATGTTGGTGGTGAAGGAGCAAATCAAAGTGATGATAACTTACTGGATATTGGTGCTGATGATGAGAATCTTCAATGAATATGATTTTCAATTTGAATTTTCATTAAGCTGTTGGACATTAAGTTAATATTCTTTACAATTATCTTATTGTTTTAGATTTATTTCTTCAAATTTGGCACAAATTAATTGATGTATTGACTATTGGAGTACTTAAAAATTTTCATTTGATGGAATGAATGTGATGTTCGAAAAAATATTACTTATCTATAAAAAGACCATTGGTTATTCTATAACAAAGTGTTGTGTATCTATAAAAAAAAATTATTGCCAATTCTATAGCAAAGTGTTGCTTATCTTTAAAAAATTATTGTCTATGCTGTATCAAAATGTTGCCAACCTATAAAAAAACTATTGCCTATTATATTATAAAGTATTGCATATCTATAAAAACCATTGCCTATTATGTAGCCCAGTGTTGCCTATCCATAAAAAAATGATTGCCTATTATGTAATTATGTAGTAAGGTGTTGTTTATTTATTAAAAAAAATTTGTTGCCTATTATATATGACAATGGTTGATAAGTGTTGCTTTTTATTTAGTTGACAACACTTAATAGGCGTTGCCATAGTTCACAATAATCCACACTAATTGCCAAATAAAACAAAAAAAAATTGTTGACTATAACTAAACAATAAACAATAGTTTTGTCATTTGTTATTAGAAACCTTAAAAAAACTATTGCCTAAAAGAATAGATAACTCTTGGTAAGACCACAATAAAAACTGTTGCCTATTCTTATAGGCAATAGTTTTTTCATGTTGCCAAACAACAAAAAAATTGTAGTGTTAATTGCAAACAAAAGTTCTGGATTTCACTAAAAGGGGTCTCCTTATATAGGCCCATGGAGGCAACCAATCAACCTGTCCATGTACCATTGGTTAACCTATCAGACCATGCCACCTGGTCAACCAATTCAATTTGACTAATCAACTAGTTGGTCTAAGTGTCAAGGCCTTGGTTAGCTTAAAACCCTATCCAACTCATCAAGTGGTTCTAGTCCAATTTGAGTTTTCAATTCTAACTTAACTTAGTCTCAATTCTACACTAATCTGGTCCTTTCTAATCCTATCTAACTTTAGGGGGTGTTACAATTAATTCACTACTCATGATATATAGATCATAAATTTTTAATGTACTAACATAACTTATAATTCCTCACTAGGTTTGTTGCCAACCATACTTATGTTCCTATCATTTCCTATCTTGTATATTTTAACTATCCCAACAGGAAGATAACTCATTATTTCATACAAGAATATCATTCAAATAACTAATGAGTTCAACCTTCAATTATAAATGACAATCAATTATACTTCTACTAGTAATTTCCCCTCCTTCGTTCCATTTTACGTCAAGTTTTCCTTTAAGCTCGTCCATATCTTTCATCCTCAAAAGCAAATAAACTATACAAGATTGATCTACCATGTAACATTCACATTATCTACCTTTCTAAAAGTTATTACAATTACTCAATCCACACTACACTAGGTCTCAAGGGTAATTAGGTTTTGAGTAAAGATTACATCATTCTAGGTGACTTTAAAGCTTGGCCCTACTTCTAACAACACAAGTCCATGAATCAACTTATGATTTTTAAAGTGAGTTATTTCCCTTGAGGTCTAGTTTCTAGAACATTTTATAGTTCAAAGTTCCAATGGTTCTAGATAAAGTCATGGTCAAAATTGTCAGAGGTGTGTAGCGTATGCCAAGGCCTGAATTTAGATTGACTTCAAAATGATAGTCTGCACAATTTATTTGGATTGTCAAATTGAATTTTTGCTATGTTGTTATACATATGTGTCCAGTTTCTACAAGCTCAAACATATCAAAGTTTCAACTTTCCTAACTCTAGTTATGTTTAGATAATATTTTAGGAAGGCTCTGATCCTAAAAATAACAGAGTTTTGGCCACTAAAGGACAATAGTCGATTGTTAGTCCCCAACAATCTAATGTTGGCCCTCATATGTGACATTTTTAGCATAACAGTGGGACAAAACAAATTCACTAAAGGCAACAATCAACTGCTAGCCCATAACAGTCAATTATTGGTCTCTGGTTAACATAAAATAGAAAATTGTTTTAGTGATTTTAAAGTCCAAACTCACATAAGTTTGTCTAATGAGCTTAGGGATCAATTATATATCATTACACAATATCAAAATATCCTTTAAAACTTAAATCCTTACCCATATACAAGCTTAAACAATTATTAACCCAATAATAACAAGTTTTAGCTTAAAGCTCCTCATAACAATTTAGAACTTCATGAACCATCCAAGTATTACCATTTATAAGTATATTTACATAATCAAACAAGAAAATAGCCATAAATCTAATAGAAAGCCACATACAATGTGAAAAGAGATGGCATTGGAGTAAAGATGTTGTAACTCCCCTTTTTAAACTCTAAATTTGATAAAGATTAGAGGTCTTTAAGGAAATTAACTCTAGAGAGAGAATGTAGAGAAAGTTTGCCAAGGTTTCAATGGAGTCTCTTGATTAATGAGAAAGAGAAAAAGCAATATGAGAATAGGAAAAGATCTTAATAAGAAAGGGGGAGGAATTTGGTTAGTTCAATGGCAAAATAGGAAAAAGAAAAGTGAATGGTCATATAAGATTTTCGATTTAAAAGTCTAATCACCTATCAAATTAATTTTTGTTGATGGCAGATTTTGATTCTGCCTAATCCAGCCATCCTAAGGGGGTTCTTCGAGACCCAAGTTGTTATTCGGTTGTGTTAATGGTGAGGAAGTGTTGAATGACCAGAGGAAAGGGAAGAAAAATGAAGAACATAAAAGTTTAACGTGGCTCGACTAAAGTCGGATGGAATCAGCCCCTACACCCACGATAGCATTTTATTGATCTAAAGATAATTTTACAAAGTTTTGGTACAATGCTTTTTCAGCTCTATCCTTTCCAGAGGGCTCTTTCCTCTTTATTAAAAGATGAGAGAAGGCTACAATGGTAACTACATAGTTTGTACTTCTATTACATCAAACAATAAATGCACAAGATAATCTAAAGTACAATAAGTAGGCTTCTACAAACTACTAGTTAACTTGTGTGGAATGTTTTCTATGGGTAGGATCCTTAGGCTGCATTTTACAAAATGGTGGTGCAAATTGTCCGTTGGCTATATGCTTGACCTCAACAAGCTTCTAACTGGGTGAGACACTGTGAGATGTCTTTACTTCACAAGGTCAAACTTGAATGGGTCGCAAGCTCTAGCTATCAATGAACTGAGGCTAGCGAGCTGGGGGCTACTGCTCAGTGAGTTACGACCTCGCAGTCAAGCAAGCTAAGTTTCTTTCTTGATTTTTGCTAGACTTTTGCCAGCCCATCTCGCGATACCAGATTTCACCCATAACATTTTCCATTTCAAAACTTTTAAAACTACAAGATTTGGGGTCACTATCACCTTTTGGTCATGAAATTTTAATAGAAAATAATTAAATATATAAGGTTGCCAAAAAGTAAAATTTTACAAGTGCTAAAGCACAACAAAATTTTCATCTCCATCAAAGTTTTATAAAAATAATTATTCCAAAACATTTTATTTTCATTTAAATTATTTATAAAGATTATTTTAAGATCCTAGGTGATAAGAACATGGAAGTCCAAGCCAAGGATCACCAAAAAACCTTGCAAGTGCCAAGCGGACCCGTGACTAGAGCCAAAGTAAAGAAGATGAGAGATGCAATCTAAGGGCTTTGTCACACATTTTGGAGCTCACATGTGGAGCTAGGACTTGGAGGTTTAAGAGTCATTTGCTTGGAAGCTTTGCCATCCACTTGAGGACCATTTGACATCATTATGGGATAGGCATATGCCAGCCATTTGGGCAGTAACATGGCTAGTCATTTTTGTTCATTTTTTAGCATATATTAAGCTATTATTTTATGTTATATTATGGGCCACCTTTGAGACTTTTTTAGTATTATTTTAGGGTTGTTCATCCTTTTTATTTTTGTACTTTGGTGGCTAATTTAGGACTAATATTTTGGTTGGTTTGGTGGGCTATTTGACGCAACCTTTGGAGTATTTTTGTGACTAATGTTTTGGCCTTATTTTAGTCTAGACATGTTTATTTGTTTGGCTAGCTTATATATTTATTACTTATCACTTATCACTTTCCTCCTACCTATCTAGAGTGTGGTGTGAATATCTTTCATTTTCCTTTTCAATTGGGGATAGATCCTTGGGCATCTCCAAGGGAGATCATATCAATTTGGTATCAAAACTTTAAGTCTTCTAATTTAGGGGATATCTCTGCATTTTCTTCTTGTTTATGCTTCCATTTTCCTTCACTTTACTGTGTTCCCCTAAATTTTCTCAAACATTTTTGTGTTACATCTCTTGATCAATTATTGTCTAATTGCTTGTTGAAATGTTGCTGAAATTCTGGTCTATTTAGTGCAGATCAATTTCCAACTATTGCTTTAGTTTCTGCCAATTTTTCATCTCAAAATTGTGTAGAAAAATTTTGTCTTTTAATTGCACACTAAGTGTTTGATTTTAGCTTTGTGAGATTGCAATTTTTCTACTTATTTCCTTACCATTTCTATTTCATTCCCTTACATGTTCTATTGAAGGTTCTACTAAAAATTTCTATAGAATTTTCACTCTTGTATTGGTCACATTTTAATTGTTTGATAATTTGTTTGAGTGTCCTATGCTTTATTTTTGTTTGTTAGTTGATGTGGGACTAAATTACACTTCATTTTAGTGTGGCTTGGTGCCATTTGCCTCTCCATTACATCAAGTTTAGCTTGATGTCACCTGTTGGCCTATTGAGGTTGAAAGTTTATGCCATTGTTTTCTAGAATTTTTGTTATTGTCCTAGCTAATTTGTGATAGTGTTTTTCACCAAAATCATCTTCATTTTAAGTACACTTAATTGGAAGTTATTTAGGATAATTGTGGATGAGCTAAATTATTGATAGTAGCTCAAATGTGTGAGAATTAATTGTTGAAAATTTTGGATAGCAAACAACTTATTGAAAAAAAACAAAAAAAAAGAAAGAAAAGAGTAGTTAAAAAAAAAATAAAAGAAAAAGTGTGAAAGAGCAAAAACAAAGAAAAGAACAAGTGTGAAGAAAAACAAAAGGAAACAAAAGAAAGAGTAAACAAAAAATTACCAAAAAGAAGAACAAGTGTTGTCCAACAAAAGAAAATTTTTCTACAACTTTTTGAGATCCATTCAAGCCAAAATTCTTGTTTATTTTGAGTCAATTTCCATTGTATTCAACTTGAATATGTCTTTGTTAGATTGCATGATCAATATGCTAGCTTAGAAATCTATTTGAATTGCATTTACTTGACACTTTCCTTTACTTTGCATTGATCTTCGCTAAAATTTTTCTGCCTTACCCTTGAAAATTTCTGTTTGGCTAAAACTTGTCACTCTTTTGTTGTCCAATTCCTTGTGTTTTCCTTGTTTACTCCTTGCTCCTTATTCTTGTTGGTTCATGCCACATTTAGTAATTTGAGTGTTATGTGATATTGAGTTCTATATTTTGTAAACTCCAAGTTTGTCTCTTTAGTTCTTATAGGACTTAAAGAACAGGAATAAAGTGGTAAAAGGCAAGAGTGTTGTGAACATAATAAAGTGAAAAAACCTAGTTGTATGAACAAACATGAGTGGAGTGATCTAAACATTTATGAGGGTGTGAATTTGTGAGTCAATATTTTTTTCGTAACATTTGTTTTGTGGAATTTTGTTTGCTCAAAAGATGGAAAATTATGGATTACAACTCAATGAAGTCATGTTCATTTTAAGAGCAATGCAACAACAATTTGAGAGAGTGAATATGATATTTGATGGCCTTGGAAGAGTAATCACAAATATGGAAAATAATAGACATTCTCATGAAAGAAGAACTAGAAGAACACATGACCAACATGGAAGTAATAAGGGAGATTTGAGAGATGAAAGAGAAGAAAAGGAGCTATTCACTTGCCATTATTATACCAAAAGAAGTGAAAGAAGAAAGGAAATAGGTAATCTGGGAAGAAGACATGAGAGACCAAGAAGAGAAAGAGTGGATTCAAGCTTACAAAACATTAAGATGACAATTCCATCTTTTCAAGGCAAAAATGATCTGGAAGCCTATCTTGAATGGGAAAAGAAAGTTGAGCTAATCTTTGAATGTCACAACTATTTGGAAGAAAAGAAGGTGAAACTAGTAGTTGTGGAATTCATGGATTATGCCATCATTTGGTGGGATCAAATTATGCAAAGTAGGAGAAGGAGTCTTGAGAGAGCCATGTCTACTTGGGAAGAATTGAAGACAATTATGAGGAAGAATTTGTCCCTTCACATTATTATAGAGAATTGTACCAAAGGCTTCAAAGTCTCAATCAAGGTTCTAAAAGTGTTGAAGACTATCACAAAAAGATGGATGTGGCAATGATAAGAGCAAATGTAATGCAGGATGGGAAGGCCATTATGGCTTAGTTTCTCTATGGTTTGAACCATGACATTGCTAATGTAGTTGAGCTACAACACTATGTGGAACTTGAGGATATGATACACATGACAATCAAGATGGCAAAACAAATCAAGAGAAGGGTTTCTTACAAGTACACTCACCAATCAAATTCCTTTTGGAAGTCTAGTTAGGACAAGAGATAAGAGCACAAAGATTTCAAGTCCTTCAAAAAGTAACTAACCAAAACTTCATCCAGAGCCAAAATGGAATATTCAAGAGGCAAAGGCAAGTTGGAGGTGCCACAAAAGCAAAGAAATATTAAGTGTTTCAAGTGCTTAGGTTATGACCACTATGCTTTTGAGTGCCCTAATAAAAGAATCATGATATTGGAGGGCAATAGAGAGTGGACTTGGCTAGTGAACATGAGACGGAGGAAGAGAAATCCAATTCAAGTAGTGAAGAGAGCATTGACTTGCAAGAAGTTATGGTTAAAGGAAAGGCACAATTTATAAAGAGAGCTTTGAATGCCAATGCTAAGGAGGAAAATGAGGAACAAGGAGAGAACATTTTTTCACACTAGATGTCAAGTTCAAGGAAAAGTTTTCAATGTGGTTATAGATAAGGGAAGTTATGCTAATATTGCTAACACAATCATGGTTGAAAAATTAGATTTGCCTACCCTAGATCATCCTACTCCTTACAAGCTTCAATGATTGAATGAAAGTAGAGAGATAAAGGTAACAACACAAATGCTAGTTTCATTCTCTATAGGGTGGTATAAAGATGAGGTGTTGTGTGATGTTGTTCTAATGCAAGCTGCCCATTTACTTCTTCAGAGGCCATGGCAATTTGACTAGCAAATCATCCATGATGGTTTCCTAAATCGATATAGCTTCAAGAAGGACAACAAAATCATTACTCTCATACCCTTCACCCTAAGCAAGAATAAATGAAAAGAGAGAAAAATAAAGGAAATGAGAGTGAAGAAAAAGAGAGAAAGAGTGGTAAAAGAAAGTTAAGAGAAAGTGAAAAACAAGAAAAAAAGAAGTGGAGTTTATTTGCCAAGGCTAGTGATGTTAGGCAAACCTTATATTGGAATTGGCCTATACTAGTTCTTGCGTGCAAAGGTGTTGTTTTGAATGATGAATATGGAACTAATGATTTGCCTAATGCCATTGAGTTTATTTTATAGGAATATCAAAAGTGCTCCCTAAGGAAGTACCCCACAGTTTGCCACCATCAAGAAGGATTAAGCACCAAATTGATTTCATTCCTGGAGCCTCTATTCCTAACCAGCCAGCTTATAGAACAAATCCCAAAGAGGCCAAGGAGATTCAAAGACAAGTGGAGGAGCTCATTGCAAAAAGCTACATTAGAGAGAGCATAAGCCCTTGCGCGGTTCTAATTTTGTTTGTGCCTAAGTAGGATGGCTCTTGGAGAATGTGTGCTAATTGTAGGCCAATCAACAAAATAACTATAAAGTATACACATCCTATCCCAAGGCTTGATGACATGTCAGATGAAATACATGGCTTTTTTATTTTCTCTAAAATTGATTTGAAAATGGTTATCATCAAATTAGGATGAGGTAAGGTGATGAATAGAAAATGGTATTTAAAACTAAGCATGGTTTGTATGCGTGGTTGGTTATGCCTTTTGATTTAACGAATGGCCCTAGCACATTTATGAGAACAATGAACCATGCCTTACGTGCCTTCATTGGAAAATTAGCGGTTATCTATTTTAATGATATCCTTGTTTATAGCAAAAGTGAACATAAGCATGTTGAACATTTGAAATGTGTTTTGCAATATTTGAAGGATGAACAATTGTATGCTAATTTTGAAAAATGTTCCTTTTGCTTGTTTGGAAAAGATTAATTTCTTGGGTTATGTGGTGAGTGGCAATTGAATTGAGATAGATGAGGAAAAAGTGAAAGCCATTAGAGATTGGCTAACCCCTAGGACCATGAGTGAAGTGAGGAGTTTCCATTGGTTAATTAGTTTCTATAGGAAATTTATGAGAGACTTTAACACCGTAGCAACCCCATTGACCAAATTAGTGAAGAAAGAAAGTAGGTTTTAACTAGGAGAGTGAGCAAGAAAGAGCTTTTAATTTGTTGAAAGAAATAATTAACTTCAACATTTTTACTTGCTTTTCCAAATTTTCAAAAAGTTTTGAGATTGAATGTGGTGCATTAGGACTTGGTATTGAAGTTGTTTTGATGCAGGAAAGGCATTCCATTGCATTCTTTTTTTAAAAGCTTAATGGAGCAACCCTTAACTACCCAACATATGAAAAAGAGCTCTATGCATTGGTTCGGGGTTTTGAATCTTGGCAATACTATCTATGGCTAAAAGAATTTGTTTTCCACACTGACCATGAGTCTTTGAAGCACTTAAAGGGTCAAGGGAAGCTGAACTAAACACATGCAAAATGGATGGTATTCATTGAGACATTTCCCTACACTATCCAATACAAACAAAGCAAAGAGAATATGGTAGTTGATGCCTTTTCTCACAAGTATACCCTCATCTCCACTATGCAAACTAAATTATTGGGGTTTGAATACATTAAAGAATTGTATGTCTATGATCATGACTTTTCTAGTATGTTTAATGCTTGTGAGAAAATTACTTTTGAGAAATATTTTGGGCAGATGGCTATCTTTTCAAAGAAAATAGATGGCATGTGCCTAAGGGATCTTTGAGGGATTTGCTTGTTAGAAAAGCACATAAGGGGTTCAATGGGACATTTTAGCATTGCTAAAACTATCTATCTTGTAAAAGCATTTCTTTTGGTCAGGCATAAAGCATGACATAAAAAAGCTTTTTCGAAGTTCTATAACTTGTAAAGAAGCTAAGTTTAGAATCATGCCTCATGGCCTTTATATCCAACTCCCCATTCATAACTTTTACTAAAATAAACAACCTTAACCATATGGTGCAATTATATTCCTTTTCCTTTATGTCAAATAAAATATCAATTTTTGAAAAGAAAAACAATTTAGCAAAACAAATTCCTAAAGGTTTTTTGTTCTTAATATGCATATGTAATGCTTTATGAAAAGATATGGCAAACAGTTTAAAGTGATGAACAAAATACAAATAGGAAAAGAAAGTGAATTAATGGAGAAAGATCAATTAGTAACATAAGAAAGTTTTTGTGACTTTGGTACAACAACATAGAACATTGGCTTCCTTAATGACTTTGTTGCAACTATCACTAAGAAAAGATTTCACTTACTATAATCATAAATACCATGAAGGAAATGCTCATGAATGCTATCTCTGTTCTCCTTTTCACTCATAATGTTTTTTAGTGGTGAATTTCGGTGTGCTTAAAGCATTTATTTATATTCGAAGAAGATGACTTTATGTAATTCACACATTTATGAACTCTATCATATCAATGATTTTGTCACTTTTTGCATTTGCCATAAATATTCATTGACTAAAGAAGAAAATGAATTCCTTTTTAAGGTTACTATTTTGAGAAATCTTCCATGTTCTAAAATACTTTTAAGTCTCATTAACACCATGTACATTTCTTCAAAAAAAACATGGTGGATTTTTGAAACTTGCTTTGAGCAATATATTAATTAGTTTCATTGTATGAATGATGGATGAAGAATTAAATTGCTTAAGTTTCATGGGTTAGGTGAACTGGAAAGATTTATTTTAGCAGTTGTTTTTTAGGTGGGAAGGGTATTGATTGCCATGAATGAAAACAAAGAGATTAGATTCAAGATTGTATGGTCATTTCAAAGAACTGAGATGGCTACAAGATCATAATGATACCCTTCATGTAAATATTTAAGTTGCTATTATTATAAATATTATCTTAATTATAGATATCCATATGATCTTTTGTATTCTTTAACTTATTTAGGATAATTGTACATAGGTTCCTTTATATCCTTCCAACTTACATAGAATGCCTCTATACTTATATGATTTATTTACTTTTATGGTCCTTTTGCTATATTATTAAGTGAGTGTAACATATGGACTTTGTACCCTATAAATAGGGGGTTGTAAGAAGCATTCTATGCATTTTCATGAATAAGAGAAATTCCCCCCTTATTACTATATATTGTTCTCTTCATCTATTTCTTTCATTTTTTTCTTGCTTCTCTGATTTACTTTTGTAACAATTTTGCATGTTATCAACATGATTCTGTAAGTTCTCAAGAATTGGTTTCATCTAATCTTCAACACATTCTTGAAGTAAGACTCAAAATCTTCATGTAAATCTCAAATTCATTCATTTTAGGAATATTATGATGAATGATATTTTTGCTTAAAAGGTAATTTCTTTTGATCATTCTTTCATAATCTCTCTTCCTATAATTTTGTTCACAAATTTATTAAAAATTCATTGGTTTTTATCTAAATGTTTAAACCTTACTTTTCTCAGTAACTATTAAAATTTACATCATGTTGATAAGAAAGTGTTCATAATTACTACAAGAAAACATTATTTGATAAAATTAGAAAATCAGATTAACTAATCAATATTTTCATTTAGTCTACACATCTTTATGTTAATTAATAATTTTCCCCAATATCCACCCTTTAGTATATTAAATGTTTTCTAACTCATTTTATTTTCCTATGATAGTATCATTATATCAAACCTTGCAAAGTTTGAATTTATGGCTCTTGACATAACTGAAGGAACTATTTGTCATAGGTGTTAGATGTTGAATTCATTTAGATGCAAATGGTCTTGATGGCACAATTAAAGAAAGGAACTAAGTATCTAATCAAGATAAGGTCAAAAGCAATTATTTTTCTTCACCATTATCTCCATGAATACCTTACCATAAAAGATCCACTTGTCTTTGGAGTAATTTAAAGGAAAGGTATGACCACCAAAAAACTGTAATCCTCCCAAAAGTTTATAATGATTTGATTCATTTACAATTACAAGATTTTAAAATTGTAAGTGAGTATAACTCAAGAATATTTAGAATCAATTCTCAATTGAAATTGTGAGGAGAAAATATTACTGTTGAGGATATATTAGAAAAAACATTCTCCACTTTTTATGTGTCAAATGTGCTCTTGCAACAACAATACCATGAATAGGATGAATAGGATTTTAAGAAATACCCTAAATTGATTTCATGTCTTCTTGTTATTGAGCAAAATAAAGAGCTTTTGATGAAAAATCATAAAGCCTGTCCAACTAGATCTGCTCCATTCCGTGAAGTGAATGTGACAACATATAACTCATGGCCATGGCAACGGACATGGATGTGGTCAACGTCATTATCATGATGGTCATTTCACACACACATCTTCTGACCAAAAGTAGCATAATAGTGAAGAGAAACTTGAGAAAGACAAAATGGCTACAATAGAAAGAATGTGGATAATATGTGTTATCATTGGAGCATGAAAGGCCATTGGTCACATACATGTCATACACCAAAACTTCCTATTAAACTTTATTAAGAATCATTGAAAAATAAGGGAAAAAGATAAAGACAAATTTTGTCTTTGAAAATGATGATTCTGACCATGGCCATGTTGACATAACTCATTTGGATGTTTCTGACTTCTTCATCCATCTTGAAAGTAAAATTGATCACTTAATTGGAAATAGGAGTATCCAAAAATAAAATCTTTCAACTTCTTTTGTTGTAATTGGATTTTACTTTTAAGTATGTTTTAGTGTCATTTCAATATGATATTCAACTATAATTTTAGGTGTCTTGTTATATTTTTAGTTACTTATGTGGCATTTTCATATTTAATTTAAAAACTTTTCAAGTTATATATCTTATTTCAATGAAGAATATGAGTACTCCTCTAGTTGGATCTGCAATCAATGATGAAGATATGTGTCTCACTAATAGTGCAACAATACAGACCATACTTAAGGATAAGAAATATTTTTCTTATTTAATAACGCAAGAAACCAATGTTACTACTATATCCAATAATACAAAATTAAATGAAGACTTTGGAAGGACTAATATATTATTACCTAGATGAACAAAATTTCAAATTGATGATGCATTACATTTTGCCAAGTCTCAAAGAAACTTATGAAGTTTCAAAGATATATGCCAAAATGGGTACCATGAGACAACAAATGAGGGAATAGTGAATATCTATATATTACAAATGTTGTCCTAAGTAAAAAAAAAAGTGTATTGAAATTTTTTTTTGCGTTTTTCCTCCAGTTTGTTTTACATGAACATTAGTACAATTGAAGCATATGCCATAGTAAACCAAAAGTTTATTGATCATAAGAATTTTGTTGTTTAACATGACTGATCAGGTCATCGTGGATCAATAATGATGCAAAAATCATTGAGAACCTATGTGGGCATTCATTGAAGAACCAATAGATTCTTCAATCTGAAGGTTTCTCATGTTTTGCTTGTTCTCAAGACAAGTTAATTATTCAGCCATCACTAGTTGAAATAGGAACTAAATCCCTTGCATTTCTAGAACGAATATAAAGTGATATATATGGACCTATACACCCACCATGTGAACCATTCAAATGTTCTATGGTTTAATTGATGCATCGACAAGATGATTACATGTATGTTTCTTATCAACTTGCAACCTAACATCTGTGAGATTGCTTGCTTAATTGATTTGATTACAAGAATACTTTCTAGATTATCCAATCAAGACAATTTGTCTTGGCAATGCTAGTGAATTTACTTCTCAAGCTTTGAATGATTATTATAAGTTTATTTGGATAACTGTTGAATATCCTGTAACACATGTTCATATACAAAATGGGCTTGCATAATCGTTTATCAAGCACCTTCAATTAATTGTAAAACTATTACTTATGAGAACAAAACTTCCAATTTTTAACAACACTTATTTGCTTTAGGCCAATAAGTTATCAAAATTTCTTCTCTTTACAACTGGTTTCCAGGCAGAAACCAAATATTTCTCAACTAAGAATTTTTGGATGTGCAATATACGTTCCAATCACTCTACCACAACAAACTAAAATGGGTTCTCAAAGAAGGTTAGGAATATATGTTGGGTGTGAATCTCCATCTATAATTAAATAACCAGAACCATTAACTGGAAATTTATTTACGGCTCGCTTTGCTTATTGTCATTTTGATGAATCAATTTTCCTAACATTAAGCAGAGAAAATAAGTAGCTTGAAAAGGAGATTAGTTGGAATGAACAATCATTATCTCATTTTGATCCTCATACAAAGCAAAGTGAACTGGAAGTTCAAAATATAATTCATCTACAAAATATAATTCAACACATTCGAGGGATGTGTGGTTTGTCCTTTGAAAACAAATCCCCAACAATCTTGTATGAAAATAATAAAATATGCATAGTCTAATTGAAAAAAGGATACATTAGAAATGATAGAATGAAACAAATCTCACCAAAATTCTTTTTCACTTATGGCCTTCAAAAGAATATTGATGTTGATGTTCAACAAATTTGTTCAAGTGATAATTTGACAAATTTGCTTACCAAGGCACTTCTTACTGCAATGTTTGAAAAGTTAGTTCATAATATTGAAATGTGTTAACTCAAAGATCTCAAGTAATATTATCAAGAGGGGAGTAAATATACACTACACTCTTTTCTCCTTAACCAAGGCTTTTATTCCACTGGGTTTTTCCTAATAAAGTTTTTAATAAGATAGTATCCCATTGCATATTACAAATAATATTTTTTACAAAATATACATCCAAGGGGGAGTGTTATAAATATTACCTTGATTGTAGATGTCCATATGATCTTTACCTATCTTAATTGTGAATGTACACAAGACTCTTTATATTCTTCTAACTCACATAGAATTCCTTTCTTCTTCCTTAGCCTACATAAGTTACACTTATATAATTTATTTACTTTTATGGTTCTTTTACTATATGTAACATCGAATTTTCTAAAATGAATTTCGATAACAAAATGGCTTTTTAGAAAATCTAAAAGAGGTAACTTTGAAAAAAAAAATTCAAGATTTTGAAACTATAATTTTGGGATACAAAGCATGCAGATATAGTGGAAAAGGATTTTATGAATAATAAGAATCTTCAAAAAGTGGAAGCTCTCAAGTTGGATGCTTATGGAGCAAAAATTGTGTTTTTGAAAATTTAATATTTGAAAAAATTTCAGAAAGATCAAAACTAAGGCTACAATTGTCCAACAAGTGTAAACTTATAGCTGTTACAAAGATAATTAATATAACTAATTTTTGTCAAAATTTCAAGGCCGTTGGTGATCAATGAGTATGTTAATTGTGGACTCAAAGTTAAGGAAATAAGGTGAGTCAACAAGGAAAGTTGAGTCAAATTTTCTTCTTTTTCCCATTTTGCCCACACAAAGTTGGTTCCCCTTATCTTTTTCAGGCCAATTCCAATTGCTTCATGCAACCATTTGCTTATTCACCAAGTTCACTCAACTCTATCCCTTTCTCTCTCTTTAGGTTATCCTTCATCCTTTCATGTAAATTTGTTATATTTTTATAGCAGATTTCTCTTTTCTTCCTTTTCAATTTGACATCAAAATCCTATTGATTCATGGAGTAAAATTTGAGCTATGAATTTTTAAATCTATTATCACTATTCACTTTACTATTCAATCCATGAATCAATCTGATTTTTATGGTGTTTTAGAATTTAAATCTGTTAGATACAACTTATTTTCATTAAATGGCATCATAATCTAATCATAGATGATTAGTCAAAAAGGAAAAGTCCTAGAAAAATCTGAAAGCTAATATGCTCTTCTTTTGCGTTCTTGCAGAATATTGAAGATTTTTGTGAGATCTATTTGATTTGTTTGTTTCCAATTGCTAAGGTGAGTAATTCTTACCTTTCTTGTGAATTATGATGTGTTATTGCTTGTGATTTGTTGATTAGTTTATGCAAATGGATAAGATAAGTTTTGGTGATTGTGTAGCTAAATTTGAGGTTGAATGGATCTCTTGAGGTGTTGCTTGGTTTACTATGGAAATAGCTAAGTAATAAGCTTATTCAAACTTTCAAAACATGTTGAAATAAAGGTTTTTAGTAGAAGATTAAATTCAAAGTTGCTTCCCCTATTTTTCTGCTATTTTCATGCAAAACCTACTTGTGCGAGTCAAATCGCAACTTTTTGAACTAAAACCACGATCATGCCCCATAAAAACCTAGTGGTTTTTCTTAACTGATTCAAATTGAATGTTGAACTAAAATTTCACGATTTGAATCAACCTTTCCTACTATATTTTTTGATTCTAATCATGATTCAAATCGTGTTTGAATTTGGACTTCTAGAAAGTTTTCAAAATTTAGCAAGCAAGCTTACATTTTCAACTGAATTTCCTCGATTCTAGTCAAATTTCTTCAATGATTTTACTTAAACTTCAAACCTGATTCTGTTCGCAATTTTGATCACACCTTTAGAATTTTCCACTCTTTTCAATTGAAACTTATTTCTCTTTAAAAACTATTCTATTTCTTTGAGTTTAAAATTACATGAGATGAAATTAAGTTAAATAAAATGGATGAGAAGTCTTGAATGAGTAATTTCAAGTTAATAGGAAAGATAGCATGATAAAGATTGTGTGTTTGAGATAGTAATGTAATGATGGTCTATACATGGATAATAGGAAAATGATCATGATACTTGTTATAGTAATGGGACCCATATAATTATGAATAAAGCCTAAGTTTGAATGTTCTTTAGGAATTGGCCTATGATATATAATAGCAATGATATGTGATATATGTGATAAAGATGATATAAAATATATATGTGAATGATGGATGATGTGATAATGTGATGAGAATAATACTATTGAGATACTTGAAAATTCTCCATGAAACATTGGATGGAAAGTGATGAATGATAGTGATTATGGAAATGTAATTACTATGAATGGTATTGTGGTATAAAGTGTGATAATGTGCATAAGATATTGCAAAGTATCTGATGATATGATGATATGATTGCCATTGGAATTACAAATGTTGTGAGTGATTATATGGTGAAAAGCTCATGCATGACATGGAATGATTTACAATGTTATGAATGATGATGAAATATGTCAATATGAAATTAATGAGATGTCCATTATGAGGACGAAATGATTGAATATTTGAAAGCTCTATAAGGCTTGATATGAGAATGATAGGATATGGCAGAAAATAATGAATTAGATCTTGGATCTAAGCATTCCAAATGGCGGAGGAGCACAAGGTAGGTGTTAGAGGAAAAAGGCTAGGCTTGTGCGGATTATGGCTGGACTGGAGAAATAAGGAGATTTATATTGCTTTTCTTTATTATATTGTTCATTGGAATTGTTATTCAAATATATTAAACGTGATAAAATATGACTTGGATGCGTGACTTGGTTATTGACAGCCTGAAGCTGTGTAAATAATGTGATTTATAACTATTCTAAAAAATTCCAAAGGAAGATTTAATTTGAAAAGACAATATGAAATAAACTCATGTGATGATTAAGTCTTGCAAGATGCTAGAAAGTAATATAGTATTGTAACCTGAACATATTCTTAAGAGGAAGAGAGAGAAAATATTATGAAGCCATGCTCAACAATGAGCTAGGCATATGTATTTATACTAAAGATACATATATGAACGAAAGTCCTAATAGATCTATAATTTATTGACCTATCTAGACTAATAACTTATCTTACATAGGCTTATCACTTGTCTAATAATAGGCTTATCACTTTAACTAACCTATTCACTAATACTCCCCCTCAAGCTGGAGCATAGATATCAAACATATCTAACTTGTTTCAAATATCATCAACCCATTTTCCTGGTAGTGCTTTAGTAAATAAGTTAGCAAGTTGATCCCTACTTCTTATATGCCAAACATCAATTACTCCTTCCTTGAGTTTCTGCTTAACAAAATGATAATCAACCTCTATATGTTTTGTTCGCTCATGAAAAACTAAATTTGTAGCAATATGAGTGGCAGCACGATTATCACACCATAACTACATAGCTCTCGAGGACTTAATCCTAAGTTGAAAAAGAAGGTAAGAAATCCACACAAGCTCATATGCAACATAAGCTATAGCTTGGTATTTAGATTCTACAATTGATTACTTTTCTAAGACACAAGATTTCTACCGACAAACATAAAATATCCTAAAGTATATCTTCAGTCTGTAGGACATCTTGCCCAGTTTGCATCAGAAAAGCTTTCTACTTTGCAATGGCCATGATTTTTTTATAAGATTCCATGCCCAACTGCCTTCTTCAAATATTTTAATATGTGAATAATTGCATCCTAATGAGAGGTTCTTGTAAAATTCATGAACTAGTTTACTACATTAATTGGGAATGAAATGTTAGGCTTGGTGATAGTAAGATAGTTCATTTTTCTTACTAACTGTCTATATCATTCTAGGTCTTCTAATAGTTCTCCGTCTTCCAATCTAAGGTTAACATTTGGAATCACAGGGGTATCACACGATTTGGTCCCAAGCAAACCTATTTCATTCAAAAGATTAAGCATATATTTTCTCCATGCCAAGAAAATTCCTTGCTTATTTTGAGCAATCTCAGTACCCAATAAGTACCGAAGTGCTCCTAGGTCCTTAGTCTGAAATTTGGTTTGGAAAAAAGTCTTCAATTTTAAAATGCTCAAACTATCACTACTAGTAATCACAATATCATCCATATAGATAGCCAAAAGTATATAACCAAGATTTGATTGTTTATAAAAAATAAAATGATCATGATCACTTTTCTAAATTTCAAATTCCATGACCACATCACTAAATTTTTCAAACTAGGCCAAAGGAGATTATTTCAATCCAGACAAAGACTCTTTCAACTCTCCCTAAGTAACAAAAACAGGTGATTGTTCGATATATACTTCCTTAAGTAGATTACCATAAAGAAAAGCATTTTTCATATCAAGCGATGAAACCTAGTATTGAAAGGCAACTAGAAAGATAAATACATGAATAGAAGTAATCTTAGCCATAGGAGAAAAAGTTTTGAAATAATCGATGCCATAAGTCTGAGCATACCCCTTTACCACTAAGCGCACTTTTAATCAACCAATAGAACCATCCAAATTAACTTTCATAATATCCACCCATTTGCACTTAATAGGTTGTTAACCATGCAGTAAAGGCGCAACATCCCAAGTCTAATTGGCCTCAAGAGCCATCATTTCTTCTTCCATAGCAGCACGTCACCCATCATGAGAAAGTGCCTTTGAAACTGACCTAGGAATAGTAATAGAATCCAATAAGGCAATAAAGCATTGTGATAAGACAAACAAAGATGAATAAGACACAAAGGTAGAAATCAGATAAAGGTAATTATGGGTACCTTTTTAAGTACAACTACGAATACCTTTTCATTAAGCAATAGGCAAGTCAAGATCAAAGGACACAAGAAGTGGATCTTGTGAGGAAGAAGCCGATAGGGGAGATGAAACTGATGGAATGTCTGTAACATGCACTTTACTTGATGTCTTAGTAATGGCAGAAGGATGAACTACATCTGGTACCTGCATTTTACCAAAGTAAACATACTTAATGAGAGGAAAAGTCCAAGTTTTAGTGGAAGAGACTTGAGAATCCTAAAGAGCAGAATGCACAAGGAAATGTTCATTAACAAATTTAGAATTTGACACTGAGCAAGAAGACTCAAAAGATAAAAAAAGATGGAGTGGACTCGAAGAAATTAAGGTCAAAAGAAACAACACAAAAACCTAATTCAAGGGAATAATATTGATATTCCTTTTGAGTTCGAGAATATCCAAGAAAGACACATCTCAAAGTTCAACGATCTAACTTAGAAATTTGAGGACGATGATCCTGAAGAAAACATGTGCAATCAAAAACACAAAAAGTGGCATACGATTGATCAAAAAATAGGATGTAGCAACCGCATCTACCCACAACATCTTAGGCACTTTCATTTGAAATAAGAGAGCACAAGCTACCTCCAATATGTGTTGATTTTTTCTTTCAACTACTCCATTTTATTGTGGAATAACTGCACAAGATGACTAATAAATTATACCATGTTGTGACAAATAAAAAGAAAATTTTACCAAAAGGCATTCTTTATCATTATCACTTCAAAAGTTGCGTATAAGTTTTTGGAATTGATTTTTAATTTCGTTATAAAAGGCACAAAAAATAACAAACAATTTTGATTGATTTTTCATCAAATAAAGTCAAGTAACTCTTGAATAATCATCAACAAAAGTAACAAAATATATCATGAAAGAGAGTCCTGATAAATCTATAATTTATTGACCTATTTAGACTTATCACTTATCTTACATAAGTTTATCACTTATCCTATATAGGTTTATCACTCGTCTAATCATAGACTTATCATTTTAACTAACCTATTCACTAACACATATAATGATTAATGAGAATGGTTTGTGATCATGAAAAAATTATGGTTCTTTATAGTATGACAATTTAAAATCTATTGTGATATTACTTAGGAGTTGATATCTTAGATCTTTATAATGTGTTGAATAATAATGGCATGAGCTATGTTTTCTGAGGATTCAATGTATATGGATTTGGTTAAATGTTGATGAATTCATAAGTTAGGTATGAATTTATCTTACTAAGTCCTAGACTCACTCTTCTATAAATTATTTTTTTTTTAGATTCTCAAAAATTTGCTATTAACCCACCTTTAAAAAGTAAGGATGGGTAAACTTCATAAAAGTTGCTATTGATGTAAATACCACAATAATAGAGAGTCTTTATGAGTGCATGCATATCATGAACTCATTGAGAGCTTGTTGAACAAAAGTTTAAACCAATGTATACCATGGTTGACAATGCCTCTATTCATTATAAAAATATGTTTAATGTTTCTTTCTTTATCTATAAATTTACTCTATTAACCATTTGAGTTTAAGTATATAAAAGTGGAAAATATTAAATCAAGTATGAATAGAAATGAATAATAGAGAAGATTTATAATTATCAATCAAGGATTGATATTTGCACTAATTATGACCAAGAGTTTGAATTGTAACACTATATTATTGAGCGTAACATGTAAACTTTGTGCCTATAAATAGTGTTGTAAAAAGCATTTTATGCATTTTTGTGGATAAGAAAAATTCTCTCCTCTTTACTATATATTATTCTCTTCATCTATTTTAGTATTTTTTTTTGCTTCTTTGATTTACTTTTATAACAATTTTATTCTTGCTTCTTTGTTTTATTTTTTATAACAGCCATCAACATTTGAATATTTTAACTCCATGTATTTCTCAGTTAACAAAACTTCCAGCATACATATGCTTGATTGCCCTTCCTTCTCCATTCTTTGCACTTGCCTCTTGGCTAATAATAGTATTTTGCAATACATAATATATATTACATTTATAATTAAAAAGTATTCTTTGCAGACATAGACCTTTCGTATCATCTTACATTTGCATAAATGACTTAAATTACGCAGTTGTACAAATGGTAAAGAATAGTGTGAAAGACTCCATGGAACTACTCTTCATATTTGTAAGCAACTGAATCAAGAAATTCAATCCCTTGATCCAATTGATATTTGCAGTTAAAAACATGCTTAGATTGAAAATTCTCGACAAAGATCATGCGCTAGCTTAAACTTCAAGCTATATTTTCCAGAAACTTAGATATTTGCTGACCAAAATTTCCACATCACTTCAAACTTGGAAGGAGAAATGAAATTTATTATGTCACCAATTTTGAAGCTCATTAGAAAGACAAACAAAGCAGTCTGAAAGAAGAAGAAAACCAATCAAATTTTAAAGTGATCTACATCTGAAAAGCAGTAAGAGATCTCAGCCGTGAAAGGAGACTATCAATGCTGGGAATCTTCTTCTTCACAGAACTTGGAGTATTGATCTGAATCCATCAACTTGTTTAATTCACCATTGTCACTCAATTCAACTTTTATTATCCACCCATTCTTATAGGGGCTTGAATTGACCTGCAATAAGAAAGTAGGAGAAAACAAGAAAACGCCAGTGGGTGAAAACAATCTCATTGTAGTCTTCACTTGTACATCAAATCTGATGACATAAAATATGCAAGATCCAGTAATTTGTAAGCCAAGAAAATGTCCCGCCCTATTTTAATTCACTTCCCATAAGTGGCACAGATTTGCGCAAAAGCTGAAATTAAACGATCTGTCTTTCAGGTAAATACTATTAACATAATGAGACTCACCAAACCAGGAGAGCTGTTGAGCTCTCCATTAATTTCAACCACTTTTCCTGAAACAGGCGAGTTAATATCACTGGTTGCCTTCACACTTTCAACAGCTCCAAAACTACCTCCTTGAGTTACAATGGCTCCCACTTCTGGCAATTCGACATACACAACATCACCCAAATGATCTTGGGCATGGTCAGTTATTCCAACAGTCGCAGAATTCCCATCAACTTTTACCCACTCATGAGAATCAGCATACTTCAGATCTTTCAGAACTGCAGATGGCACAGAAAAGGGTAAGTCAAGAAGTAAACCAATAAATGACTTTATTTTCAAACTCCTCAGAGATGCAAAGTCACAAAATTAACAAATAGCTCTACCCATTCATCAGTATCAATGCCGACAAAAAGAATAATGAGAATAAGACCTCATTTTTAGGTAATAGAATTTTGATCAGCTATGTTGTTAGAAAAACTTGAGTAGGT
Source organism: Saraca asoca (assembly GCA_026873985.1). Taxonomy (NCBI): domain Eukaryota; kingdom Viridiplantae; phylum Streptophyta; class Magnoliopsida; order Fabales; family Fabaceae; genus Saraca; species Saraca asoca. The sequence goes on from JANHAO010001475.1 coordinate 24,421, forward strand.
TTGAGAGATGACAAGGCAATAGAAAGATTGAATTTGAGTAAAATAAATAAATTATATAGGAACAATAGTCCATAGTCCCCTGCACTCTATCTTGGAGTTTCTTACAGATTTGCTGCCTCAAGACTTTTCATTCATATATCAAAAATCCAAAAGTCAGGAAGTCAGGCCACAAGTTCCCTGAATTGGTTAAGAAGCTTATCAAAGAACATAAACTCCCTTCTAGTAAGTTGTTCTTTTTAACTTGTCAAAGACAGGAAGATTAACATACAAATGTCAGTTTCAACTACAAAACAATTAAGAATTTCAATTTCCTACCAGTTCACATCCTACTTTCTCATCCAACACATACAAACAAGAAAGGAAAAAGAAAATTACTAAACACCATTAGATCTTTCATAAAAGAAAACATATAGCCAGGCTGCTAGACTAAGATCACTACATAGCCACTCATAAATAACAATAAGAGAACTGAACCAAAAAGACTAAGTTTCTAATCATTAGGAACCATTAATTCAGACATGTTGAAGCAATTATATTCATGTAATGACTAGTGACTAAAAATTCAAACATGTAAAATCATATATAGCACATAAAATAAATATTGATAAATGAATTTATTTATGAAAAAAATACACATAATGGCTTTCTTTTATTGTCATGTGGCCAAGTGTGGTGAAAATGTAATTTATTGAAAAAAAACAAATCACAGCATGTATACAGAAAACTAACTTGGACAAAACATCTGAGACTTACAATGTGAGGGTCACACTTGCAATACAGTACGTTGGAAAATGTGTGGAAAGAAAATTAAAAGGAAGAATGTCTGGCTATCATTTTCCCTTATATTTGAAATTTGAAATTTCTCTTTCTTTTCATTTTCTCTTCTAATTAACTTATAAAATTTTCTTTCCATACCCCTTTCTTTCTACCAATTTTCCTCACATCAAAACATAGGGTTATTTCACTTAAAAATGTTCCTCTCTTTGTTTAGTATCATCCCTCTCGTGTCATTATCTTTCCTTTTCTTTTTTTTAAATTATGCTACCTACACGCTGTCACTGTCTTCACGGTGTGAGACCTACAATGTGAGGGTCACACTTGCAATACAGTAGGTATGTTTATATCATATACTAGTGTTTGTTGTCACTCTCATCACTACATTCAGCCAAGAGCCCACTGATTACACGACACCGTTATGGTCCTACACGATTGAAACTCAAATCATAAATAGAAAAAAAATTGACACAGGACATTGCTGTAATTCGGTGGTTACTGGAGTTTGTTTCTTCATTCTCTTCACCACCACCACAACAGTTTGTATTCTCTCTCACAAATCTATGACTAGAAAAACACCCAGTCGCCGTCAATCTGACCAGATCGCCATTCATGGCATATCAGGTTCATGTGCCTGTATTTTTAAATTAAATAAATCGCAAAAAATTGGCTGTAAAAGAACTAAACAATTAGTATCCCTACGGTTATTTCCTACCCAGAATAAAAAAAAAAAAATGAAGATCCGAGATCGAAATGATGACGAAAAACAATTACAGTATCCGGCAGATCAAGCATATTCACAGCCACATCGAGATCAAGATCCACATGCAAAAATATGCAGAACCAGAAAAGAGTGATCATAGCAGACAAAGAGAGAGAACAGATGAAAAGGGAATAAACAAGGAATCAATAGAATACCAGTAGAGAAGTATCTAGCTCTGGGAAGCACAGAGATCCTGAGGTAAGAAGCAGCCCTTGAAGCCCACAAACTTGTAGCCATTTTTGTCCTCCCAAAAGCACTCTCTCCGACTCCGCCTCTCTCCCCTTGAACACCCTTTTCACTCTGTCTATAGTTTTTTATAATAAAAAAAAAATGTTGGGTTGGTGGATGTATTCCATCTGTTTTTTCTGAAAATGTCTAAGCCTTTTTTTTTTTTCCTAATATTAAAAAGCCAAAAGACTGCAGGTAAAACGGAAAATAAGCAAGCAGCACTAAGACTAAAAACTAATGGGAGCCATTGGAGTAGTATCTTCTGGACTTCTTATTTTGCCAATTTTTTAAGGTTCAGATAGAGTTGCACAATTTATAGATATTGATACATACAGTTTTTAAACTGAGGCTTAGTGGACTTCTTTTAAAGTGTGATCTAATTTTATTATTATTAATTTGTTTAAATCTTATTTAAAAATTAGTTTTGAATTAAAATTTTTTTATATAAATTGAAATAAGTATAATTCAAATTTTAAATGATCTAACATAAGAGCTATAGAAAATTAAGGAAATATTTTTATCAAATAAATATAAACTAAATGTAAATCAATTTTAAACAGAATTTTGAAATTGCTTTTCACTAAAAATTAAATCAGATAAAAATTAATTTTTTAAATTTTAAATTTCATCAAATATGAAAATAAAAGGAAAAAAATACAATTTACTCTATGATATAATCCTAGTTTTAATTCACTATATGTAGTTTAAAGTATCTTAAAAAGATAGCCTATGTTTTGCACTATTAATATTTTGTTCACTTATACTAATTTTTTTATCCAAATCTAGCAGATTTTTTCATATATTCCCTAATTTGACTCTTACTACATCCCATCATTCCAAATGTCTTCTTTTATCTAAATCTAAAACCTTAAAGAAAAATTTATCTTTAATTCTTCAATCTTCAAATTTAAGTAAAAGAAAAAATTAAGAATGATATGATGCAATTAAAGTCAAATTAGGGCTAATTAGAAAGTATATAACTGACATATAATAAAATCTGTTCAATTTGGATGAAAAATTAGTACAAGTGAATCAAGTGTTAATTGTATAAATCATAGGTTAACTCTTTATAACATTTTAGATTACAAGTGAATAAATTGAAATTAGGATCATATCAAATATGAGTAAAGTTTATTTTTTCCAAAATAAAACAAATAAGAAAAATATATTTTACACTCTTGAAATTTTTAAACTATAAAAACATATACATTACACTCTTAAACTTTTGAAAAGTTACAAATTACCCCCTTAAAGTTCGAACAAAATTCTAAACATGTTAATTGATTATTAATTTTAATTAAAAATTAGTAAATATGTTGCATTCTTCATCTAATTAAACTCAAATTAAATATCTTATTTCATCATTAAAATATTTGTTTTATAATATAAATTTGAACAATAGTTGATATAAACAGCATATTCAATGTGAACTTTGTGCATTTTAAGAGAAAAAATAAAATCTTAATAATGTATGTATAACATATTTGTTAATTTAGAATTAAAATTAATAAGCAATTACTATTTTTATAATTTTTTTCAAATTATCAGAGAGTAATTTTTAACTTATTTAAAGTTTAATAATTTAATTTATAGAATTTTAAAGTTTTATGAGATAATTTATCATCCTACAAAACTTCAAAGATGACATACATCCCTCATTAATAATTTTTTATATTTTTTTGTCGCTTGACGTGTCACACAAAAATTGAGAAGATGCAAATTTCAAATCATCAACTCTTTTTCTTTTATGAATTTTGATCTTTTTTCATCAAATTATCAATTCTGCATTATAAAACTGGATTTTTTTTGGTATTTTTATTTTTTTGGGTGGGGGTTGGTGGGGAGGAATCTTTGAGCATATTGTAATTAAAAATTAAAGAAGGTTGCAAATTTAATGGGTCTAATTGTCAACAAACACCAAGCTGAAGTTGGTGGGAGGGATGGTGCTGGCTAATTTTGGGGACGGGTCATTCATACAAGATGATCGCACTCAAGTTTGCCACTATCCCAAGATATCTAATCTAATGCCAACGGGGGCCGTCTGATTTTTCTTGCTTACTTTTTTTCTTCTTTATTTTTCAGTTAAATTTTAGCATATTTTTTATTTTAAAAATAAAATGCCCATAATTCCATGCAAGTTCAAAAATAAAAAAAATAGAGCAATATTTTGGTCTGCATTAAAAAAATTTATAAGTTTTTATAAAAATTTAATATAAAAATTATAAATATTGTAATTTTTATATAAAATTTTATAATTTTTTCATAAAATTATAAATAAATACGGATTTTATATCTAATAAGTATATAAAAATTAAAATTTTATCCCTTAAAGTTACACCAAAAATTCTTTTCAAAACTTTCACATTTTTATATAAAGATTATCTTCTAATAAAAAATTTCAAAAAGTATAAATATTCTTCAAAAAAATTACAAAAAATATTTATATTTTTTCAAATACTTAACAAAAAGGATATCCCAAAACTTTAAATAAAACAATTTTAATAGATCTTGTGGCACTTTGCATCCTATTATAAATGGTTTTTCTCCAAAGCATACACCTAGTGAATTGGCTTCTTAGAATGTTAATTAAGCCTACCTAATTTAGTGAATTGTCCTTTTTTTGTGATTTGGTCATTATTTGAAGCCTAATTAAATTAATCGCTTAATGCTAGATTTTTAACACTGTTTCAGGTTTTGAATTATAACTTGAGCTCTAGATATCTAATTGGGTCAATCTTTATATGGTTGAAAAGCTAAGAGAAAGCTCTACAACGTTTGTGTTGAGGACAAAGCCCAATTTTGCCATTTGAAGTCTCAAAATTTGCCATGAATTCATCTAAGTGTTTTGTCCAAATGGAACTTGTCACAAGGATTGGATCACAATTGAAGCTTCAATAGGTCAAACTAAAGCCTAGAGGTCCCTAAGGTCTAGCCTAATGATATCAAGTCTTAAAATTAGTGAAACTACATTATTTTGAAGGTCGGCACAGAGACTGAAATCAAACCAACATTTTACTCTATAAAGGATTGGCTTTGTATTTGAATTTGTAAATAGTTTAAAGGCTTCAATTGTAACAAGGCCTGATTCATTATGAGCTTGAGAGGCAGCCCATGAGGCTTAGTAAAGGCTTAAGGGATATAAATAGCTAAACCTTATAGAGATCATTCATTCTTTGTTAACTCTTTATAATTAGACTTTTAAGCTTTTTTTGGTTTTCTCTCTACATTTTCATGGTAGCCATAGAAGGCTAAACAATTTGTAACCAAGTCTAAGGGTATCACACTCCAATTGGTTTGATTTTGAGACCTTGCTCTTATCTATTTAATTTCAATTGATTTACTTCTACTTCTTTCTTTATCTTGCTATTTAGTTACATGTATAATTGCTAATCTGGCCATTTGGTGATTGTATGTGTGATCCGTGTTTAATTGATGAATCTAGCTAAATTTAGTATTGAAGGTTGGCTAGTAGTTCAATGTTCTTCACATGAGAAGTAGGGTTTAAATGGTTGAACCAAAGGTGTTTGTTCAATTGCTTAGCCTAACTAAATTCTAGTTTTCAAGCTTACTTGCATCTAACTCTAGGAATAAGTGATAACTTATTTCTACTAATCATGCTAAGTTGAATCCTAGGTGGTTATCTAGTAGAGGATTTGAGGGCTATTGCAAAGGTTCCAGATAACTCTAGATTAGGTAATTAGTTTAAATTGAATGCATGTTTAGTGGTCTATGATAAATCTATTTGGAGGAGTTGTGATTATCCCTTAGACTAGTTGCATCATATCTATATTCTCTTATTGCATCATTTCTACACTTTTTTTATGTTGCACTTATGCTTTCTGATTTCTGCAATTTAACTCAATTGTACATCCCCCCAAATCATGCTATGACACACACAAATAAATCACTAGTCCCTATAAAGATGACTTGATTCCCTAATACTACTAGCATAGGTGATTAGCACTACTTTTGCCAATCCCAATAGCAGTCAATCACTGAAAACAATTTTTCTTGTAGTGTAATCTTAAAAACCCCATAGGAGGAAAAACCCATTTCATGATCTTCTCCTGACAAGAAGTATTAGCATGAGAAAAAGTAAATAGCTTGACTTTAGCTTTATTAATTTAAATTACCCTAGCCAAAATAGCCATAATAACATCCCCAAAAGGACAAAGTTGCTCAAAGACTTATAAATTGCATCTATGCCAAAACGTATGAATTGCAACAGTAAAAAGCAAATTCTAGTCCAAATTATTCACCAATCTCAACTACCTCAAAAGATTAGCATTAATTCGATCCTTCTAGTATAAAGAGAAAAATAGACCTAGTTGCTTTGGACTAACTAAAAAGAGTCTCATATTTGAAACATGAACACATTCTCTTAAAGCATGAAAAGTAGTTCCAATTGAGAGTGACAAAGATGACAAACATCATTGTTTGAAATATGCTTTGCACTTATTTTAGTAAGAATCCCACTCCATTGAACATTGGCATAGAAGCATTCAAATTCTTTCAAGTCCTTGCCACCTCTATACTTTATTCTATAACATATCTACCATCAAAGACATGAGTTGTTCCACTGAATTACAAGCCATTTTCACTTAAAATTTAGCATTCCTAGTAAATTTCCAATGAGGATTATCACTTCCTACATAAGTATTTGGAGGAGGAATGGTCATGATATGAAGACAAATGCTTTTAGGAATAAGGCTACAAAATTTATCCCAATCCCAATCACCTAAACTAGTAACATAATTGGCAACTTTGCTTGATAGAACATCAACTAATTTATTTCACTACATGAGAGGAAAGACTTCTACACCATGAACCCAACAACCATTCTAGAAAGAATTTGACTAGCCATTCACAAAGTTTTAGGCAAGGCCCTCCTAAACATGTGTCCATATTTTAGATATTCCTATCTAAACATTCGAATCATTTTTGCATGTTGTTCAAACTACTTTTATAAAATTAGTCATTTTAACATCGAAATAAATAAAAGGTTTTTAAGCTGCAAAGCTTATATGAAAATTATGACCATGAAGGCCTATAACTTATGGAAATGCGGTTTTTAATCTAAAAGGTTAAGTGTGCTTAAAGAATAATCCCTAGGATTCTTGGTCATTAAAGCATATGATACCATTAGAATAAAATCTTAATGGTTACAAGTAAATAATCTTGATATGCCTAACAGCTAATGTCATTAATATGCTTAATGGCTAATGCCTTAATAGCCTAATGACTAGTGACCTTAATATGAGAAATGACTAGTAATAATACTATTTTATGATAATGCTTTAATGATAAAGATCCTATGCATGTTCTTGGTAGCCTATATATGTGTTCCTCATTCACAATAAAAATTAGAAATGAAGAGAGATGTGGTGAGAAAAGTTGTGAAATGGAATAAGATGACATGACATGAGAAGAAATATATGAGAATAAAGCTATATATATACACACACTTCGGTAGAGATAAAGTGGTGTGAGTGTATCAAAATATGTCTTCAATTTTGTGTAGGAATTGAGAGACTAAACAACATATAGTTGTGGGTATTGTATCCTAGGGGAAACGTGTCGAGGACTACTGCACCAATTGAATAAAATTGCCAAAGAATGCGAACTCTTATGAATGGCACAAATTGTCTTCAAAAAAGTGGCAATACATTTTAATCACTGCATATGCATAACTTTTAATTTACCTTTATTTTTATTCATATTTTTCATATATTATTCATGGTCAATAATAGAAATATTTAAAGTGAATTGTTTATCTATTCTTGTGTCTCACTTGCACAACTTCATATTATTCCAATACCAATATTTTTGGCCATAGGAACAACATAGGGTTACTGATAACAAAATATTTCACTCATTTATTTATCTTCTCATTTATCATTTTAAGGTCCAAAAATGACTTATTCTGACTATGTTAGTGTATATTTATGATTTAGTGTCAATTGGCATCATTTGGAAAATTCTACAGTTTTCGACCATTTTGAGCAGTTTCTGTAATCTAGTCATAACTTGAGCTACATTTGTCCGATTGATGTGATTCTTATCTTTCAGGAAAGCTAAGACATAGACCTACAACTTTCATGCAGATTTCCAAGGATGAATCATAAAATTGGCTACCCGAAATCGGAGTTGAATCCAAGACCAAAATATTATCTTGGGCAGCTGACCTCTGTGCATTCAGTTGATCATAACTAGAGCTATAGAGGTCCAATTAAGATAAAACTAAGCCCAATTGGAAGCTGAGACATATAGCCACATTTCCTATGAGACTTCCTTAGCTGAAAACATCATTATGGGCATACAAAACAAGCTGTAACAGAGAGGCAGAAATGCTGTGAAAATAGGCTCTACAGAATTGGACTTTTAAAGTCCTCAATTGGCATGCATTTGAACCCAATTGAACATCCTTTGATCCAGCAAATACTTAACCAGCTGGAGGATAGTAAGTCAATAGAAAAATTAGAGAAAGCAGCTTGCAAAAATGCTCAACACATAAGGCAGTGCTAGAAAGCAAAACCAGACTACACAGCCTTCATCATTGCCTATCCATCTACATGCAGCTAGCTTCTCTCTTTTGCCTGGGCAAAGCCATTTTGTTTTAAGCTTTTAGTTTAGTTTTTGGAGTTCATTTTTTAGCATTAGATAGTAGAGTAGTGTAGGAATTTTTCTTTCCTTTTCCTTTGTAGTTTCATCCTTCCATGGAAGGCTAACTTTGTATTAGCACAAGGGGTTAATACTTGAAGATTAATATGGAAATCTTGCTCCTTCATTTCACATTCAATTTGCTGGTCATTTCTCATCCTTTCCTCTTTATTTTTAT
>JANHAO010001476.1:0-32711 GCA_026873985.1 Saraca asoca
TCCTATTTATAGAGGAAGGAGGGATTACATGTAATGATTACAAGCTATAGTTCTGTTACATCAAGAAATAAATGTAAAAGATAGAAAAACTACTGCAGGGTGGGCCCTTTTTGTCAGCTGCAAGCTGGCACAAGTTTAACACTTGGCCTTATTGAGTTCTTGGCTGGGCGAGGTGCCCGTCTTCCTCGAATAGAGATTCTCGACTCAGGGGTCACTATTGTAGCGTGCTTGGCAAGCTCGTCATTGCCTCTTAGTGTAGCAAGCTCGAGTAGGATGGTCGGTCCGTTGACGATCTAGACTTCGTTGCATCACCTTTTAGCGATGAGCAAGGTAACGCCTGTTAAGCATCTTCAGCGAGCTGGTTTACTTAGCTTCTACTAGTCCTTGCTGTCTTGTCCTCAAAGTCAATTTTTACCTATAACATTACCTTGTTCAAATTTTTCTGAAAATCCATTTTGTTATCAAAATTCATTTTAGAAATTTTGGGATGTTATAGGAATATTATGAAAAATTGTTAAAAAAAAAACATGTGTGATGCTTTGATTTTCATGAAATCATAGAGTTTAGGTGCAATCAAGAACGTAAGGAAGTATATTACAAAACAACATGTGAGATGTGATTATAACAAAGCATATTCAAAGCATGAAAGCTTAAGTTATACATGCTCATGGAAACTATGAAAATTTCAAAAAGAAATTGATGATATCAAGTTATGCTTAGGTAATCAAATTATAAATAATATCAAATGATGAACACTCAATCTTTCGATAGTGAAGCATGGTGGTTAGAGCAACTTGTAAGGAGGCTTAGGTGGGCGGAGATAGCCAAGGCCCCTCTGATGCTTAATTCATTATTCATGCTATCAAAAAGTAAAATTGTTCAAAATTAGAGTCAATGTTCATACCTTAGGAACTTATAAGGTCTAGAAGGGTAATGTGGTCCTTTTGACACCTTGGAATTGGTGCCAATAGAGTAACTATGTCTAAGTTGACTTGCGTGACAAACATTTGAGAAATAGATGAAACTCTATCGAATTTTTGTAAAAATCTTTTCTTTGAAATGGCATATAAATACAAATGTTTTTGGAAATTGTGAGTCAATATTTCTTTTTAAGCTTTTATGAAAAGTTTGTTATAAGTTTGTTCATGTAAATTTTGTTTATGCCATTTAATGGGTATCATGGGTCCACATATGGTGTAAGGCTTGTAGGAAGATACCACTTAATATCTTTCTACGTTGATTATGCTCTTAAACTCTAAACCCCAATTTTAGAAATATGATTGGCATGAATAACTAAGTGGTGACTAATGAACCTATGAGCATTTATCCTTTCATTAAACCTTTATACTTTAAAAATCAAGAAAACAATGCTAAAATTATGTCTAGGCATATATTTAAAATTATGAAATGCAAACTTTAATAAATCCTTTCTAGAAAACTTTCTTTAGAAATGAAAATACATAAATCCTTTTCATATTTTATAAAACAAAATTTAGAGCTTTGTCTGGCTGAGCACACACAATTACCAAAGAGATTATCAAGCAAGCCACGTACCTAATAACATGTAATTACATAAAAAGGAGTATGCACTAGTTAAGACAATCTTCAAATGCATACACCTGAAATGTTAAAGGAATTGGATGAGTACAACCTGAGCACTCAATAAGTGGAAATTTCTACCTAACTTTGGGTGGGAAATGGTTTTAATCATAAAGACATATATAACAAATATCATTTACATATATATATACATACATAAATACTCATATTCATAGGTACTCAATCACATGTAGCATCATGTTTTTCTATCTCTAGTACTGATAAATTAATCTCCCCCTCTAAATTATCATGCAAATCCTTTATCCTTTTACATTCCTAACATTCTATTTTTCATTCAATCATATTGTTATATGGATTTTTCAGAAGCATGTTTTGGGCTGGTCAAGGTCCAACTGGAAGCCCACTTAGACCAATAGAGGTCCAGGACAAAGTCCAAGGTCACTGAGTGAGAACTCTCGACCATCATGCGCAAGTTGGAGGCATCTTGCGATATCACGAAAGAAAGGGTATAGATCGCTGAAGAGACTTCCAACCCCACAGCAAAGGGCTGCGGTCTTCTGAAGAGTGACCAGGTACAAATGACAAAGTTAGCCAGAGCTATCAGCCCGCTTAGCTTCTAGCTCGCCCACTAACAATGGATGCCTATACGAAACCCAGTCAACAATCCAAGGCACACGTCTCCAGTTGATAGCTTAGCCTTCGAACTTACACATCAGCCCCCTAGATATCCGACAATGATTTGTCCAGCATTAATTATCCAGTGCCAAGCATTAAATACCCAGGACAATGGAAGTAATCATTTTTGCTACTCACTAAATTACACTTGTAACCCTCCTCCTTTCTATAAATAGAAGGAGGAGGTCATCATAGAGATAGGAAGAAGACATAGGTGCAGAAACTCTGCCAAAATAGAGAGTGAGCACTGTTCATTAAGAGAAAACTCCATTATTGTATCCATACTCTGTAAAACCAATCTCCTCAGAGAATAATAAAAGATCACCATGGACGTAGGGGCTAGACTGGCTTTAATTGAACTATGATAAACTCCTAGTATCCCTGACTCCTCTTCTTCTTCTTCACCACCTTCTTGTACTATTCACTGCCTTGTTTATCTTGCAGTCAGGGAAACACTGAACTCAATTGGTTGACTAGATTTTGGTGCCAACATTTTAGTGCTAGAAGGAGGGCCCCCACTGCACATTCTCCATTTTTACTCCCTGATAAGCTATTTTGGATGTGATGGCAAGAGGAAAAGCTACCAAGAGTGTAGGAGTTCCAACTAGCTAGCCCAAAGCTCAGATGTAACAATGAGATGCAGCTACTCCCATGGCAGGTGCCGACACTGGCACAGCTTCCTTTGCCCAATGTCAACCTATAGTCCATGAAACTGATGAGGTTCAAGCTTGGCAACAATGCCAAGAGGCACTCGACTGGTACCGGGACGCACTGGAGAATACAATGAAGGAGTTAGCTAACATGGTATAAGTTTTGGCTCAAACATGTGCCCAGGGCACACTAAGGTAGGGTGAAGTGGCTACACCTGAAGCCAGACATCATGAGTCTAGACCCTAACATGAAGAGTAGGCCAGGGTTGAATGACGTCAAACCGGCTTGCCATGCTCTTCCAATTCATAATGAAAGTCCAAAGCCCATCAAGATTAGGAGGATGAGGAGGATGACTCCCAATGTGAAATCTCACACAAGAGTGAGAGCTCACACGAAACTGATAGCAAGAGAGACACAGATTGTGACTCATCCGATAACGAGTGAGATAAGAAGCACAGAACTTCAGATTGACACTCTCATAGTAGGCGAGAAGAGAGGAGTAGAAAGACCTGCAACCAACAGTTTGAGCCTTGAGACCTAATGGTCAAAGAACTGCTCCAGAGGATGGAGCAAATGGAGAAGAACTCCACATCCCAGGGGAACTGGGAGTCACATGAAAAGAGAACCCCCTCTCCTATTAGATTGAGACAGAGCCACTTCCCCACGGATTTAAAATCCTGAACATCCTTTTCTATAATGGGGATAGTGACCCTTACAGCCACTTGGACACCTTTAATGTCCAGATGGATTTACGGACCTCTAATCTATTAGTGAAATGCCAAGTCTTTCCAGGCTTGCTCAGAGAAGTACCACAGGCATGGTTTAGGAGTCTCCCAGCCTATAGCATAAGGAGCTAGGAGGAGTGCCAAAACAAGTTCCTCAATCAATACAGAGCACAGAAAAGACAACTCACCCCCTTATGCCACTTGGCCACTGTCTTCCAATGAAAGGATGAGTCGCTCAAGGACTACATTGCTAGGTTTCGGCAAGAAGTTAACAATGTGGATAGTCTATCTGACGAGAGAGTCCTCATAGTAATTTTACTTAGACTCTGAAAGGACAAAAAATTATATGAGGAAGTCCCCGGTCAAGAGCCTAGGTGAGTTTTATGAGTGAGCTACCAAGAAGATCCAGTGGGAGAAAACCTTTAGCCCAAAGAAGTCGAGCAAGAAAGAAGAAACCGATACCTCCAATCGAGGTAGGAAGGACAGAGGCGAGAGCAATAAGGACAGCCAAAAAGGGGGATTTAGAGGCCAAAATACAAAGGAGGCCCGGAGTGAACAATTTCAGTATCAACGTTGCTACGACACTTATATTGTCCTGTCAGACGCACCAGATAGGATCTATGCGATCGAGAGGCATAACGAAGACTTCAGCAGGCCTAGGCTGATGAAGGCCCCCATTAAGAAGTGGAATCGCAACAAGTTTTGTGCCTATCATAGTGAGGTTGGGCACAACACATTAGATTGCTAGGCGTTGAAAGATGCCATCGAAGACCTCATTAAAAGAGGTCGCTTGAGAGACAACGTGGTGAGATCCTATGGTCAACGACCCTCGCGTCCTCGACAACCAATACTGCAATGTCATCAACTCTTGAGCATGAGGAAACGCCATCTATGAGGACCATTTTCACCATACATAGAGGACCTCACATCGCTGACACCTCGAACTGATCACGCGATCGCTATGTTTGAGCGACGGGACGCGTCCTTCTAATGAGTCACATGGAGCATGAAAGGCTCACTAAGAAGGCCAAGATATCCCACGATAGTATTTCCTTCATGGAAGAGGATGCACCAGGGGTCCATTACCCTCACAATGATGCCATAGTCATTTAGGCAAAGATCGACAATGTCGATGTAAGAAGGATCATGGTAGATACTAGGAGCTCTGTTAATATAATGTACAAAGGGTGCTACGACCAGATGGGCATGAATGAGAATCAGCTAGACCCATCACTTGAGCCCTTCTATGGCTTCACTGGAGATGGAATACTCCCAATAGGATGGATCAACCTCCCATTTACTCTAGGAGAACATGGCAAACAAGCAACCATCATGGCAGATTTCCTAATTATAGATTGTCCCTCGACTTACAATGTGGTGCTGGGACAACCTGCCATGAATGACTTTGATATGGTAATGTCAACTAGCATGTTAACCATCAAGTTCCCAACCCTGGCTGGAATTGGGTGTGTGCATGAAGAGCAGCAAGTAGCCTGGCACTGATATGAAGAGGCAGTTAAACTTAGGGTCCAAGGGAAGAAGGTAAATGTTGTGTCCAAGGGAGAGCCCTGAATGATAAGCAAGAAAGGGGTCAGTTATGACCTCGACCCTCGAAAGGTGGATGCAAAGTGAGCCATTAGGCCAGTTGAAGAACTAGAGGATGTATGAGTGAGTGAGGCGGACGAACAGAGATGCCTCAAGCTAGGAAAGTGTCTGCCACCTAATATGAAGGTACAATTAGCAGGTTTTCTTAGAGCAAATGTGGATGTTTTTGCCTAGAACCATGAAGATATGGAGGGTATTGATCCATGCGTAATGTCGTATTGACTTAACATCGATCCCCAGGCCAAACTAGTTTGTTAGAAGAGAAGACCAATGAAATCCAAGCTCTACATGGTGCTTAAAGAAGAGGTGGATAAGCTTCTAGCAAACAACTTCATTAGAGAGGCACGATATCCCACTTGGGTGGCCAACCCTGTACTCATTAAGAAGAAGAACAGGAAGTGGAGAACATGTATTGACTGCATTGATCTCAACAAAGCATGCCCCAAAGATAGCTTCCCCTTGCCAAGGATAGACCAACTAGTAAATGCCATAATAGGACATGAATTGCTTAACTTCATAGATGCCTACTCAGGGTACAATCAGATCCCAATGGACATATAGGACGAAGAGCATACCTCCTTTATCACCATCCGTGGGCTGTATTATTACAAAGTGAAGCCCTTCAAACTCAAAAATGTGGGGGTATAGTTGGTGAACATGATGTTCCAAGAACAGATCAGCAAGACAATGGAGGTATATGTAGATGACATGCTGGTGAAATCCAAACAGCTTGTCAATCATATCTGTGACCTTGATGCAATGATTCAAGCCTTGAGGAAGCTTAACTTGCACAAGTGTGCATTCGGAGTAGCCTCGAGCAAGTTCCTTGACCTCATCATGAACAATAGAGGGATCAAAGTGAACCCAGAGAAAATCAGGGCATTGCTTGATATGCATTCTCCCATGGGACCAAAAGACATCCAAAGCCTAAATGGTTAGGTTGCAGTGCTTAGCAGGTTCATCTCTAAGGTAACGGACAAATGTGTTCCACTCTTCGACATCCTCAAAAGGGAGAGGAGGTTTAAGTGGACCCCTAAATGTGAGGTCACATTTCAGGAACTTAAGACATATCTTGGGCAAGCACCACTCCTTTCTAAGCTAAAAGAGGGCGAAAAATTGACCGTGTACCTGGGTGTGTCCTAGCATGCCTTGAGCACGACACTTACAAGAGAAGGAGGAATTCAACTCCCTATCTACTATGTGAGCAAGAGATTGCTAGATGCAGAGACAAGATATTCACCCATGGAGAAGCTGGTTTATTGCCTGCTCATCACTTCAAGGAAGCTACAACCCTATTTTCAAGCCTATAGTATCGGGGTCCTCACTCAGTACCCACTAAGACAAGTTCTGTAAAAGACGGACGCCCTGAGACGACTACTTAAATGGGCAATAGAGCTCGCACAGTTTGACATTGAGTACAAGCCCAGAATGGCTATCAAAGGCCAAGCACTAGCTAATTTCATTGTCAAATTCACAGGCCCTATACAAAGCAAGGCAGAAGTCCCTGAGGCCCTATGATGGTAATTGTTTGTCGATGGGACATCTAGTGATCAAAGGGCCAGAGCAGGAATACTTCTTGCTAGTTTGAAAGGACACAAGGTCTTCAGTGCCTTGAGGTTTGGCTTTTAGGCCACAAATAATGAAGCTGAGTTTGAGGCTTTACTAACAAGCTTATGACTAGCCAGAGAGGTGCACGCTAAGAGAATAAAGATTTTTAGTGACTCACAATTAATTATTCATCAAATAAAAGGCGAATACCAAGCTCGGGGGGAGAAAATGATGAGATATCTCTATAAAGTCCAAGAATTGTTAGGCTCCTTCTAATAGTTTGAGATCACTCAGATCCCACAAGCTTAGAACATGCTCACAGATGCTTTAGCTCGCCTATCTACCATTGACAATCCAGACCTTATAGGAGCGGTATCGGTAGAGCTCCTTCCATCCCTAAGCATTGAACAGTAAGACATTGTCATGGCAATTGTCAGAGCACCTGACTCCTGGATGAATCCAATTCTAGACTACCTATAAATTGAGAATTTGCTAGAAGATAGACTCAAGGTGCAATGTTTGTGAGCTCAAGCAGCTAGATACTGCATTTATGACAATACACTTTACAAGAGAGGGTTCATGACCCCGCTTCAAAGATGCATAGATGGCAAAAATTATACTATTGTCTTGGAAGAGATTCATGCAAGACATTGCAAAAACCATGCTAGGGGGCTCTCATTGGCACAAAAAGCCCTTCGACAGGGATTCTACTGGCTAGCAATGAAGCAAGACGCTATCGACCTCGTCAAAAGGTGCGACAAGTGTTAGAGGTTCTCAAAGGTGCCACGAGCTCCACCAGCCTACCTGAAGTAGATGACAAGTCCATGGCTATTTGTGATTTAGGGGATAGCTTTGATCAAACCACTTCCTAAGGCATGAGGAAACTATAAATATGCAATAGTAGCAATGGACTACTTCGCCAAATAGGTGGAGGCAAAAGAACTCATCGAAATCTTGTCTTCAAAGGTTGAGAAGTTCGTTTGGAACAATATCATTTGCAAGTTTGGGGTCCCACAGTAGAGCAATTTATCAAGTTTTGTGAAGACTTCAAGATTGTTAAGAGCTTAACAGCCATAAACCACCCACAGCCCAACAGGCAAGTAGAAGTCATCAACAAGATCATTAAAAAGATCTTGAAGACTAAGTTAGAGGCCAAAAAGGGAGCCTAGGCAGATGAATTATGGTCAGTATTATGGGCCTATAGGACCACGCCTAATAGCTCCATGAGGGAAACCCCCTTCTCGTTGGTATACGGAGGTGAGGCAATGATTCTCGCAGAACTTGAAGTTGCTATGCAACGAAGAATCACCTTTGGTTCAGAAGATAATAACCAACTACTCGTAACGAACCTAGACCTTTTGGAGGAAGCGACAGAAAGAGCCAACCTTAGGGCCATAGTCCATTAGTGGTGCATAGCGAGATATTACAATCGTAGAGTGCGAGCTCAAAAGTTCAAACCCGGAGATCTCGTTTTGCATCTTGTCCTCCCCAAAGCTCACAAATGCAGCGAAAGGACCCTAAGGCCAAACTGGGAAGGTTCTTATATCATCAAAAGGATTGTGAGTGATGGAGCCTACCATCTGGCGGATATGAATGGAATAGAATTCCCCCACACATGGAATGCCGAGCACCTCTACTGTTATTACCAATAAGTGTCTTGGTAACTTATAGTTGATTCATTGTACATATGAATGTAATTCTTTGAATTCTTCGAAATAAGATTAGAGATTTTTATGTTAAGATAAATGCTGTATGATGTAACAAAAGTTTACATGTCAAACTATTATCTGAGCATGAGTGAATGGGAATCACACAGCCAGTTATATACCAAAGCAATAGATGTAGGAAGAGCTTGGCTTCATCATAAAATTATGCAGGTTGTTTATAAGGATCATTACATATGTCGAAAGTATCAAAAGTCAAATTATACAATTATTATTCTACGAGGGAGAGCCTCCAGGGTTGAGCCTTCAATAGGCTACGAGCCAGAAGCTAGGACATCAGAAGCATCAGGTGCAGGAGCAATAGGTGCAGGAACAATGTCAGCAACTTGAGAGTCACCTTCTCCCTAGGCAATGACCTTTGTAGATGAGGTGTGGACCTTGGTGCCCAGACTCTTCCTTCTTGCTCAAGCTCTCCATCGTTTGACCCCCTCGATGGCTTAGGGGCCAAAGAAGGAGTAGTCAAGGTTAGGATACTTTTGCCACATGATATAAAGGAATGACTCAAGAACTATCCTCCTTGTCTTCATGGCTATTTCTGCTTCATGTGAGGACATCTCAGCCTCAACCCTTGTCACTCTCTCTTTCACGAGCTACAACTCTCTTTTCAGCGTCACCACCTCTTCAGTAGAAGCCTTGGCCCACTACTCTATAGCTTGTACTCTCTCTTTGGTAGTGCTTGCTACCTTGTTCATATGTCGTAGCTGCGTTTGAGCATCATACAACTCCATTCTCACCTTGTTGAGGTTGTTAGTTACGAGACCAAAAAATTATATCCATATCCTCACAACGTTTCATCTCGTGGGATAGCGCGGTCTCTAACTCCCTCATTTTCCCCCCAAATTCCTACACCTCAGCTCGACGAGCCTTCTTCTCATTCATAAGGGCCAACTTCTCTCTATCTCGGTCCTCACACTTAGCAGCAATCTTTAATAATGACAGAATGCCTTATAAAAACAAATAGTAAGGTCAGACTTGATAATAAGAGAAATGGCTGAGATGAGTAAGAACACATACCGATAGACCCTACCGAGCGGTATATCCCGCCAGCTTCTCAAGGGGAAGATCCTTACTCTCAATTATTGTGATCTTGCCATCATTACCCAAGATCGTAAAGAAATTCTTAACAAGAGTCCAGGCGTGCGCCTCTCTTTTTGATCCAAGCTCAGCTAATGGCCTTGTGAGGTTAACCCTTGATGGGTTTTGAGGGGTCGCTCTCTCTCTCTCCCCTAGGCAATCCTTCTTTTCTTTTGGGGAGGACCGGAAGGACTGGGAGGACTAATAGCACGGGATGCCTCCACCCCTTCAGAGCATGGCAAAGAGGTTGGATTCAGAAGAGGGACTTTTACGATAGCGACTAGTTAGTCTACAACAGTCAAAATTGTTTCAACCTCAGTAGCCACTGGAGCTTTGGAGGTAGGTCACACTTCAGGAGCTAGGGGCTGATTCGTAGTGACCTGAGTCGAGACGGCCACGCGGCCTGAAGGAGCATCATCTTTGCTATTCAGTGAAGGTGCCCTAAGAATCAAGTCCATGATCTTATCATAGTCGTCAAAGTTTGTTGGCCGAACTTCCCTTAATTGGTGAATCCCTATCTCACCCGTCATGACTATGTTTAGTGGTAGGGTGAGTTTATGAAAATGGAGAACATCCTTGCCAAACTTGAAATCGTTCTGGAGATCTTCAGACGAAGCGAACCAATCTAGAGTGTTCAACTCTTTGACCCCAAGTGTTGGCCACTGCTAGTACCATCTGCAAAATTGAACGAGAAGCTAGAGCTCAAAACTACAAGCTAGAATCCAGAACAGAAAACAAAAGTCAATAAGTAAACAGATTCATTCAAACCCAGCCCACCTACTTGGAACAAGAATGAAATCGAAGTTCTTAAGGTATCTTAACGAAGGGCACAAGATGTAGAACCAGCGAGTCTTGTAGTATCCCACATTGGACTTCCCTTTCACACTCCCCTGTGGGAGCATTTCTTGATAAGGCATTTGCCTCACCGAAAGATAATAGAGCCCATCCTCAGAATTTGAACACCTAAGGTCGTAAAGATAGGAGAGGGTTTCGGGTGATGGTGGTGGAAGGCCATTGACCTTATGGATAAGTGTCAGCGAAATCAGTGCAGTGTACGAATTCAACATCAATTGAAAGTGGCTAAGCTTTATCTTGTTCAAAAAATCAATGATGAAAGGTGGAATAGGGAATTTTAATCCCGCGGAGAGATATAAGATGCCAATAGCTATAAAGTCATGAGAAGGATGAGTGGCTAGTCTTCAGGAGCAGGGACCATGGCACTGCACCCCTTAGGAATCCAGTTTGATTCGATGACAGAGGTGACATCTTGAACTCATACAGTGGATTTGTGGTGCTTAAATATGTGACGATCGGGGTGTTGGCCTGATGTCATCCTCTGGCCTTCGGTGCATCTCGAATGAGAACCCGGGTTCAAAGCAGCTCCCCTCTCACTAGATGTCACAGCTTCAGCTTAACGGACATTCCTTGAATCTAGAGACAAGTTCGGTTTGTCATCCTCACTCCTAATCAAGTGATGGTGACATGCATGACCCACTCCTATCTATAAAAGGAAATAAAGAGACCAATAAGTTTGCTGAGCACAAACCATATCAAAACCAGAACTAATAACCCTCTACCCTGTAGGCCATGCACACCTTATGCCACTACACCGATAACCTAGACTCCAGAAAATGGAGGATATACTCCAGACAGACAATAAAATCTCATAAGACACAAATATGTGTCAGGAATCCTAGAATCCACCGGCAACCCAACTATCCTACTCTAATCAGAGACTAGGCATTTGAAGCATATATACTCACCAACATTAACAATCTCCTAGTCAATCGGGAAAAATCAAGTCCTAATGTCCTATAAAGGAAGAATAATGCGCAAGATGCAAGGCTAAAGGGAGCGTATCATAATTGTTGGAGACAGAAAAGTCTGAAGGATTAGGAAATAGCTGGAAGAGCAAAGAAAGAATAGCGGAGGCTGGTGGCAAAACAACTATAATGGTGGCCGAGAGGACAAATGGGCCAAGAACACTAGAAGCATGAAATTTTTCGAATGACTAAGTGAGAGGGAGAAGAAGGGCTCTCTCAGCTTAAAAGAGAGTATAACCTTACCATCGAATTAAAAGGGGTGTCAATTACCCACAATTTGACGGTCAAGAGAAAATAACAGCCAATAAATGATGGTTTAGCATATGTTGGCCAAAAATCGAAAGCAATAATTATCAGCCACCATTGGGAAACAAAAACCTGCATGTGTAAAACAAGCAAGGGAACTAAACAGTCTGCTGAGATCGCATGTCACGAAGTGCTAGGGCCAGATAAACATCTCGCGTCTAAGTAATGCGCTGGCCATGCGTAGAATTCTTGCGCAAGCCACGTCAAAGTAATGTGCTTGCCCTACACAGAATTCTTGCGCAGAATGACCTTACGTCCAAGTAATGCATTGAGTGGACGTAGAATTCTTACATAGGTTGGGGGGCCAGATAAACATCTCATGTCTAAGTAATGCACTAGCCATGCATAGAATTCTTATGTGAACCATGTCCAAGTAATGTGCTTGCCCCACATAGAATTCTTGCATGGAACGACCTTGCTTTCAAGTAATGCATTGAGCAGACATAGAATTCTTATGCAAGTCAGGGGCCAAATAAACATCTCGCGTCTAAGTAATGCACTAGCCATGCATAGAATTCTTGCATGAGCCACATCCAAGTAATGTGCTTACCCTACACAGAATTCTTGCATGAAACGACATCTTGTCCAAGTAATGCGTTAGTCATACGCAGAATTCTTGCATGAGCTAGCATGACAAATTGCCAATATAGTACATATCCTTTAAAAGGGAGTTTATTGATTAAAGCCAATTGGCTTAAATTCTATACAATAAAAGATAATCATCCCATCAAATATTTTACACAACGATTCTTGAGTTATGATTTTGCAGGTGTGAATCATGTTGCCAATGGTAACTAATTAAATTGTCCATACAATGGACTTAAGTATACAAAGAGCAAAAATACGATGCTCAGAATTGTAATAAAAGACCTCTTTCAATGAGGCAGGTTTTGCAATGGAAGAACTGATACACAAAGATAAAGCAAAAGGCCTAAAGCTAACGATCTCGTAGAAGGGAAGGAAAGCCATATCTCAAGAGGCAAATTCCCATTAGATGAAATGAATAGACCCGACTACTCCTGCTCATAGTCTTCTCCAGTCGGCGAATCATTTCCTGACTCCCTAAACACAAAGCAATTCAAAAAGGGACCAGGAACACGGTTAGCAAGGCTGAAATCCATGGAAAAATTATGAAAAAACAATCCAGGACCTGTATAAAACTTCCCAGAAGCCAAGAAGAGAAGTTGTACAAGGAAGTTACATGCAACAGACTATCTATGTCTCTAAGACCTCCGCAACGAACTATCCATGTCTTGAAAAGGCTTCTCTAGAAGCCAAACCATCAAGGGAACGAAGTGCTTAATCGAAGCATTCGTCAGATAACCTAATGAGAAAGGGGAGCATTATGAGCCTTTATAAACCCACTCGGGTTCATCGAATGGTCCAAGAGACACTTGGTTGCCCTAAATCAAATAGTCCAGAAATAATGAAGACTACCACATTGATGGTTGAGATAATGCACAGAAAAAGGTCTGACCTTAAGCATGGGAAATGAAAGCCCAAAAAGATAGAAATGACATGATGAACCGAGCATAGAGACTGAGTTGTCTTGCAGGTCATGGATGAAGACTTTCGACCACTTGTTGCAACTCCCAGCCTACAAAGTGAGATGAGTGTTGGGGGCTTATGTTATATGGATTTTCCAGAAGCACATTTTGGGCTGGTCAAGGTCCAATTGGAAGCCCACTTAGACCGATGGATGTCCAGGATAGAGTTTGAGGTCACTGAGCAAGAATTCTCGATCGTTAGGTGCGACCCAGAGGCATCTCATGACATCACGGAAGAAAGGGTACAGCTTGCTAAAGAGACTCCGGACCCCATAGTAAAGGGCCTGCAGTCTTCTAAAGAGTAACCAAGTACAAATGATGAAGTCAACCAGAGCTATCAACCTACTCAGCTTCCAGCTCGCCCACTAACAATGGATGCCTGTATGGAACCTAGTCAGCAATCCAAGGCACACATCTCCAGTTGATAGCTCAGCCTCTGAACTTACACATCAGCCCCCTAAATATTCGACAATGATTTATCCAACATTAATTATCCGATGCCAAATATTAAATACCCAAGATGACAGAAGTAATCATTTTTGCTACTCACTAAATTACACTTGTAACCCTCCCCCTTTCTATAAATAGAGGGAGGAGGTCATCATAGAGATAGGAAGAAGACATAGGTGCAGAAACTCTACCAAAATAGAGAGTGAGCACTGTTCACCGAGAGAAAACTCCATTATTGTATCCATACTCTATAAAACCAATCTCCTTAGAGAATAATAAAAGATCACCATAGACGTAGGGGCCAGACTGGCTTTAGCTGAACCATGATAAACTCTTGGTGTTGCTGACTCCTCTTCTTCTTCTTCACCACCTTCTTTTACTATTCACCACCTTATTTATCTTGCAGTCAGGGAAAACACTGAACTCAATCAGTTAACCAAATTTTGGTGTCAACACTTATCAACTATCATATAGGGCAATATTGCGATTAATCTATATAGTGGCTACCTCAAGGCAGAAAGCAGTGAGACCCTTAGGTCAACCAATCATAATAATGAGTTGTGGATAGCTAATCGTGGGACCCTAAGGTCAACTTGTCATATCACATGCATTTAAATCTATGTGGTTTATTGACCCTATAAGATAAATTAGTCTTAAACAACATATACTAATACTATGTAAGCATAGGAAAAGAAACAATAGGGTTATATGGTCTTTAGTCATAACATATCATGTTGAATGTGTTTTTTGCACTTTAAATAGTTGTGCCCTTTTACACCACACCTGTCTCATGTGTCATTGGCTATTATGGTTGTCATAGTGACTAATAAATCAATCCAGTTCATCTTTCTAATACACATAAGTCTTTCCTTTCTTACTTTGTATTGATCACATAAACAAATATTCCTTTTACCAACTTATCTAATTCTTCAATTTCCCTAAGGAAATTATCATTTTTACCTTAATAAATCTATATGTCATTTCTATATAATCATCCTTATTTGGAATAATTTACTCTACTCTACTTATTACCAAATGAATAAACTAATTAAATCAAGAAAGTTACGAAAGTCACAAAGGCTATGAAAATGGTGAAAAATATGGAAAGTATAGAAATTATGAAATTTATGAAAATTATAATATTTATGCAAATTATGAAAATCATGGAGATTAAGAGAATTATGAAAAACTATGGAAAGTCATGAGAATTATGAAACTCATGAGAAGTCATGAAATTTATGTAAAATCAAGAAAAACATGAAAAGTCAAATTTTCTAAAAATATCTTACTAATGTTATGTGCTAACACTATGCTAAGCTCACACCCACATATATTCAAATAGTCATGTAATTCAAGTGATCACATAGCACATAAGTTTCTAAATTCTAAACTAGACTATCTATATATATCATCCTGAAATCATTCTCCTTTGTTAACATAATATGTATATATTTCATAATCGTATCATAAACTTGTAGCCATTCGTAGTAATGTTATATCTTGTATCTTTTCTTATTCATTATATATCCTAAGCCTTTCTATAATCTAACACATAGAAAATCTTGGGTAGTTTTGATATATATATATATATATATGTCATATCCCTAATTTTAGAAATGTGATTGGCACAAATCATTAGGTGGTGACCCTTGAACCCATGAGCATTTTCCTTTCTCATAAACCTTTATATTTTAAAAATTATGAAAACAATGCTAAAATATAATTGCATGTATTTTACTTTTAAAATATATGATATTGAATTTCTAATAACATCATTTCTCCAAATTTTAGAAATAAATAAAATCCTTTCATAAATCATAAAACATGATCTTTTGGACCTTTGTCTAGCTAGGCAAACATAAGCACTAAAGAAAAAAAATCAAGAAGACCACATACCTAATAACATGCACAACCCTTAAGAATTCTAATAACTTGAAAATGCTAATGGAATTGACAAGCAAGACCCAAGTACCCAATGAGTGGAAATTTCCAACCCAACTTTGGATTGAAAACATTTTGGCTATATAGTCATGCATACATTATGTATCATATAACATCATTTATAACCATATGCATATTCATACACACGCAACACTATCATTTTGATCTTTCATTTACTAAACTTATTCTTCCTTCTACAAGTTCATACATATCTTCTAAGTCTTTCTTCCTTCTAATAGGTTTTGATTTAGTCATTTACATCAAGCTATCTTATAAACTATGATAAAAACCAATTTGTCTTATAGGATCATAAGTTCAACAAATATGAGGTGACTACTATAGCAGTCAATGATGGGATTCGTAGATCAACTCATAAGCATGCATGCATTACGGTCTAAATAGTTGACCAATCTAATAAGACACATCAATCAACATTCTTTCAAAAATTAATACTATGCAAGTCTAGGGGAGAAAAGTGAGGAAGTTGTATGCCCCCAATGACATATTGTATAGTTGTATAGTCCCTATGACATACCACGTGGTTGTATGCCCTCAACGACATACTGTTATTGTGCCCTCCTACATTGTACCTGTCTCATGTGTCACCAACCTGCATGGCTTCACTGTGATGGGAAAATATAAGTTCATCTCTCTAGTGTACATAGGTTTCTCCCTTCTTGCTTTGTATCAATTCACATACGTAAACATATTCTTATCTTTCCATTCTATTTCAAAATTTCTCAAAGGAAACATAATGTCTACCCATGCTAGTTCAACTAGTTTGTCTATTCTATTTTCCCTATTAAAAATCATTCATCCTAACTTGATCCTTTATGCATGAGAGAATTTTTGAGAATTTATGATAGAAACAATTTATGCATAGTTTGAACTCCTAAGGAAAATTCATATATCTAAATATATTATTACACTTATTATCAATATAAAATAATGGAAGTTTATAAAATTTATGAGGTAAAAGATTTACAAAATTTATAGAATTTGTGGAAATTACATTTTCAACAAAAAACTTATGAAAATCATAAAAATCACTAATGTTCATAGTTGATCATGAAAATTTTGCAATTATGAAAACATGAAAACTTGAAATCATAAAAATATTAGTTCATGAAAACATGAAAAGTTAGACTTCTAGGAATATCTTACTAGTAGAGGTTCCAACCCTATGCTAAGCCTTCCCACACATACATTCAATGAATTAAACATCACACATAATTCAATCATCATATATATCCTAATTTATGACTTGAGCTATATTGTTGTTCATTCCTATTTACTTGTTCATAATTCCTACCATATCATTTAACATTTTCATATTCAAAATCTGTTTTGGATCTTTTCATAATTATAACATGTCTGGGATCTTTCTAATATTCTTCTAATAATTTTTATCCTTTTAATTTCTACATTAGTCATATTATTTACTTTAGGTCTCATTTTCTACTTCCCATCACATTAGAAAATTGTTAGACTAATTTTGAATATATAACTTTGTATAATGAAAAGCACGCTAGAAGGGTAAAAACTCCCACTCTCCTAGTAGAGAGAATCTTCTACTTTCCTAATCCCTAATTCATAGCTTGTAGTGCCTAAATCACATCTTATATGAAATCTCCCAATTTGTGTGAAATTCATGAAATAAAATCTAAGAATTAGCTAAAAAAAAGATAAATTGAACACATGCAAGCTTTAGGTTCAATCAATTTACCTCAGATTTGCCAAATTAGATTGGGGATGCTTTGGGTCCTTCTCCTAGTAAGATTTTAGCTCTTAGGGATTTTTTAGCCGCGTTAGAATTATGATTTCTTGAATCTTATATGTCAAGTTTTTGTGCTGCCTAATATCCACGGGTTGCTCGTTTGGAGAGTTTGATTGACCAACCCAATTGATCAACCAGTCATAGTGAACTAGTTAATCAGCCTATCCTTAGGGGTTAACCCATCGGCCCTCTTACTAACCCATCAAATCCATGATCGAATCTAGTCAAGTTAACCTTAAAGGGTGTTATAATATATATATTATACATTTCCAAATAAAGAAAGCTATTTAAAGTAGAAATTCCCAGTCACCTGGTAAGGAGCATCTTATTGAATATTCCTAAATCGTCAATTCAAATAGCCATAAAGCCTAAGTCATAGGTAAAGTGAAATCTTGTAAAATATATGAAATTCATCAATTAATAGTTAGGATTTAATAAAGATGAGATGAAATTAACTAGATTCATTTGATTAATTTACCTTTATTTTATGGATCAAGACCAGGGATGCATCGAGAACTTCTCTTAATAAGGTTTTAGCCTTTAGAGAGTCTTTAGTTGCACTAGGATTCTAATTTCTTGAATTATGTGTATCCAAGGTTCTGTCAAACTTAACACTAACTAGTTGACCGGTCTATGGGACCTGATTGATTAGCACCAATTGATCGGTTCAGTAGGGTGGGTTAATTGACCTGTCGACCCTCCTTTGGGGTCAACCAAGCGGCCCTTGTGTTGGCCCACCGAATTCGTATTCAAGTCCAACTAGGTTAACCTTATAGGGGTGTTACATTAAGATAGATATAATGCTAAAACTTTTTGACGAGATGCAAACATGAGATAATAATATTTCAATGTTTCATATGTAGGATGTTCCCCATCTATTAAAATCAAAAGGTCTAAAAGACATCTAGAAGGTACTCTTTGTCATAATCACTTCACTTCCATCTCATCTTGGAGAATTCATCAACTGGGGTGTACAAATCTAGAGGCCAGAAACTAGTGGTCCAAATTTAAGTGTAAAGGAGAAATTAAGGCTTGTTATCTAGATCCAATATTCTTCATTGTATAATCTATAATTTTTCATTTTACCCTTAAAAGTTTTAAACAATACACTTTTGTTGTGCAAGAAAAGTTTCTAAAGCAATTGTGTTGATAATGAAATTCAGTTCGAATGGAGGACTCGAACTTCAGCCAATAGGGAAGAGTTCTAGGAACCAATGCTACCTTTGAAGAGTGGAAGAGAAAGGACCGAAAGGAAGAAGGAAAAGAGAAACAACATGTTTATGTGGTATGGCCAAATTCAGGCGGCACTGGACCCTACGTCTACGGCAGAGATTTTATTAATGCAAAGTGATTTGTAGAATTTCTGCTTACCAGACCCTCCCCCTTTCTAACAATGTAATCCTATTTATAGAGGAAGGAGGGGTTACATGCATTAATGACTAGCTACAGTGGTGTTACATCAAACTATAAATGAGAAAAGACAGCAAAAGGGCTACAATCCGGCTATTACAGTAAGTAGGCTGCTGAATGGTCTCCTTAGGTTGGCGCTAGACTTGTGTCTACTGCTTGACGTCCTGAGCAGGGGACTTCTGGCTTGGAGCTTTCGTAGGTTTTGCTGTAGCGAGCTGGGTGTCGTTGTAGCGAGAAAGCAAGCTTGAGTTAAGTGATCGATCACTCGATGATTCGGTCTTATGATTTCTTCATTGGACCATCCCTTGCAAGGGAGGTTGTTTCATGAAATGTACCCAAATGCCCTCGTAGCATCGTTGTATTGCGATAAGCGAGGTAAGGCTAGTATTAGGAGTACTTTTCTATTGTCGCTTTTTGATGGGCGAAGCGAAGCTTGCTGTAGGCTTCTCATCGAAGCGAGGGACTTGATCTCTGCTGCACTCGGGGACTCATCCTTGCGAGGCCATTATGCTATATATAACATAAGCCCCCCAACTCTCGGTTTGCTTTGTGGATCGGGAGTTGCAAGTTTTTGAGGCTCGATTCATATCTTCAGCCAGTGTCCTTCTTTGACTGAGATTTCGTGTCAGATGTCTTTCTGTTCTGCTTTAGGCCATGCTTTCTCCTGTTTGCCATTTTTGGCTATTGGCATGGCATTGCCGCTCATTTTGGACTGTTGGATGAAGATCAGATAAGATCTTCTCTGGATTCTTCAAAGGGCTGAGCGGGTTTATTTATAGCTTGGGGCATTCTTTCCTTTCATCCCAGAGAAGCTTGATGGAGGAGACTAAAGAGCCATTGTTATCTTGGTGTCTTAGCTTCCGATGAAGCTTGGTGAGACATGGATGGCCTGTTGCAGAGTGGCAGGAGACATGGATAGCCCGTTGAATGTGGCTCTGGTGTAGGATCCACCTGGTGGGCTCCTATGGGTTCTCACGGTGACTTCTGGCCACCTCATCCAGTCATTGCATGTGGTGCTACTGCCTAGCCAACCAGCTTCTATGACTTTTTGAATTGTTGTGTGTGGCTTAGGAGGACGTGCCAGAGGATATGCAGGAGGAATTCTGGGGCTGCTGCTCTTTTGCAAGCCCGACGACTAGTAGCTGGCCTTTTGGCTGCTTTTTGTAGGAATCAGAGTGCCAGGCTTTCAGTCTTTTTCCTCTGATGTACCGTATGTCGTTAGGTCAAGGTCTCTTTTGCTGTATGAGCTTTTCTTCTTTCAAATGCTGTAATGAATGCCTTAAGCATTGCTGTATGTAAGCTTTTGATAATCAATGAGAACTTTTCTTTGGCCAGTTAGTTGTGCCTTTATTTTTCAAACTGCTCGACTTATTGTGAGGGAGAGAGAGGTCGTGAGTGAGCAACACCTAAGAGATCTCATTTGAGATGTAAGGAATATGCCCACATAAGAATTGTGGGGCATTTATTTGCATGAAAGCCATGAGAAACTCACCCGCACGAGAGCTGCGGGTAATCATAATGATTTCATTTCAGTAATGGCGAGGTAAAAAATCGTTCACTGAGTTTTTGTTGTAGCAAGGTGAAAACCATTCACTTGAGACAATGGTGCTGTAGAGATCATGCTGTAGCGAGGTGAATATCGTTCACTGTAGTGAATATATTGTAGAGATTATGCTGTAGCGAGGTGAATACCATTCGCTGTAGCAAATGTTGCAGCGAGGTAAAGATCGTTTGCTGTAGCAGATATGTTGTAGAGATCATGCTGTAGCGAGGTGAATACTGTTTGCTGTAGCAAATTTGTTGTAGAGATTATGCTATAGCGAGGTGAATACTATTCACTGTAGCAAATGCTGCAGCAAGGTAAAGACTGTTCACTGTAGCGGATATGTTGTAGAGATCATGTTGTAGCGAGGTGAATATCGTTCGCTGTAGCGAAAATGTTGTAGAGATTATGCTATAGTGAGGTGAATACCGTTCGCTATAGCGAATATGTTGTAGAGATTATGCTGTAGTGAGGCGAATACCGTTCACTGTAGCAAATGTTGTAGTGAGGTAAAGACCGTTCACTGTAGCGAATATGTTGTAGAGATCATGCTGTAGCAAGGTGAATACCATTTGTTGCAGCGAATATGTTGTAGAGATTATGCTGTAGCGAGGTGAATACCGTTCCCTGTAGCAAATATGTTGTAGAGATCATGCTATAGCGAGGTGAATACCATTCTCTATAGCAAATGTTGTAGCGAGATGAAGACCATTCGCTGTAGCAAATTACAATGGTGGAGTGAAAACTCTTTTGTCTAAATAACGTTTATCTAATCGGCATCTTTCATTCATTTAGCATATAGTGACTAGTACAATCGAGCATTACAGGATCAAAATATGGTTCAGATGGAGGGCTCGGGCTCTCGGGTGATAATTTGCTGAGCCTGCTGAGCACGCTGCTCGGGTGGTCCTACCACGTAATCCTATAGCCGACCCCTTTTGATGAGGCCTTAATGGCATTTTTCAGTGCATGGCACTTTGAGGTGGTGTGTCCAACCTCGTTGTGGTAAGCGCAAAATCTACTCTGGTCTCTGGACTTGGCGGGTAGCCTCATTGGTCTGGGCCTTCCAAAGTCCTCGTTATGTCTTTCTACGGTGAAGATTTTGTCTTGCATGTCTGACAGGATGCTATAGCTCTCGAAGCAGCCTCCGAGTCACTGAGGTTTTGCTTTCTTTACGAGATGAGGAGTGAGGTTGTCATGACTCTCGCTGCTCCTCTTTTTGCTCGTGGTGGGACCACTATAGCTTGCTTTATGCTTGGATTCCTCTATTCCGAAGGTTTCTTCCCATCTTATTTGCTTAGTCTCCTAATCATAAAATTCAGTAAGATCTCAAGCGGGAGACTTGTAGACGCTCCTATACAATTTGTTGTCTTTACGGAGTCCCACTGAGATAGCTGTTAGGATACTTTCCTCTAAGGGATTCTCCACAGAGTTAGCCTCGTGCCTGAATCGGGCCACATAATCCTTGAGCGGCCCATCCTTGCACTGGAAAATCATCGCAAGGTGGCAAGGGGGTGTGAGTTGCTTCTTCAGCACCCAGTATTGGTTAATGAATTTTCATTGGCATTCCTCCCATCTGTTGATGCTGCACGCAGGGAGGTGCCTGAACCAAGCATGAGGTATTGCCCCTAGCGTGGCAGGGAAGGCGCGACACTTCACCAGAGGATCGATCGTCTGGAGGTCCATTTGAGTATTGAATACGTCTAGGTGGTGGCTGGGATTGCTATTCCCATCGTACAACGGGGGCACTTTGAGCTTCTACAGGAGAGGTTGCTTCTCGATCTCTATGGAAAACGGTGAGGTTTCCTTGTAGCGAGGTTGATTGCTTTAAGGTTGTGGGCGTTCCTCTAGCTATTTCAGCCTCTGGAGAACCTCTTCCATTTCGGGATGCTGATCTTCACGTTGAGGGGTCGAGCTTTCTGCTCGCTGCGAGAACCCTGGTTGCTGGCTATTGCAATCGTTGCGGACTTCTCTCTGAGATTCCTCACAAAGTTGCAGGAGTTGTGCCATGACCTCTTCTTTCCTTTGAGCATTTTGTGCTTGTGCCTGAGCAAGCAGCTTGACAGTCTCAGCCAATTCTCTGACTGTGTTTTTGAGTGCCGATTGGGACTGGTCAGGGGTTTGAGCCTCTTAAGTTTCAAGCATAGCGGTGTGCTGCTGAGAAGCTGGAGTAGTAGAACTCTGAGTCGTTCTTCCTCTAGCCATGATTAGGCTACAGTGGAAACTTTAGAAAGCAAATGGTTTCCTATAGACGGCACCGAAATGTTAACGATGAAATTCGGTTCGAATGGAGGACTCAAACTTCAACCAATAGGGAAGAGTTCTGGGAACCAATGCTGCCTTTGAAGTGTGGAAGAGAAAGGATCAAGAGGAAGAAGGAAAAAAGAAACAACACGTTTACATGGTTCGGCCAAATCTGGGCGGCACCGGACCCTACGTCCACGACAAAGATTTTATTGATGTAAAGTGATTTGTAGAGTTTTTGCTTACCAGACCCTCCCCCTTTCTAACAATGTAATCCTATTTAGAGAGGAAGGAGGGGTTACATGCATTAATTACTAGCTACAGTGGTGTTACATCAAACTATAAATGAAAAAAGACAACAAAAGGGCTACAATCTGGCTATTACAGTAAGTAGGCTACTGAATGGCCTCCTTAGGCTGGTGGTAGACTTGTGTCTGCTGCTCAATGTCCTGAGCAAGGGACTTCTGGCTTGGAGGCATCACGGGTTTTGCTGTAGCGAGCTAGGTGTCTCTATAGCGAGAAAGCGAGCTTGAGCCGAATGATCGATCACTCGACGATCTGGTCTTATGATTTCTTCGTTGGAACATCCCTCGCGGGGGAGGCTATTTTATGGAATGTACCTGAATGCCCTCGCAGCGTTGTTGTATTGCGATGAGCGAGGCAAGGATGGTATTAGGAGTACTTCGCTGTTACCGCTTTCTGATGGGCGAAGCGAAGCTTGCTGTAGGCTTCTCATCGAAGCGAGGGACTTGATCTCTGCCACGCTCAGGGACTCATCCTTGCGAGGCCATTATGCTATATATAACAAATTGCAAGAAACAATGTCTTATTTTCTTTCAAATTCTTGTTGTAGGCAATCACCACTATAGGTCTTAAAGACACCTTACCTAACATTGCAACAATTTGTTTTTCCTACTTTCAATTATTTGATTCTTACTTTTAACTTATTTCATTTTACATGAGTTTGATTATTTAAGTATAAATGTTCTCAATTGAGCTCTCATCATTTATTCATCTTGCATTACTGATGTTGAGGTTGAAAACCAAGGATTTAAGGTTCGTGTGGACTTGCCTCTTATAGATAGGGGTTAAAATATGGTTCAAATTATAGTTTTATTAATTCTTATTTTCTAAACTTCCTATAATTAAAGTTCAAAATCTCAAAATGGAATTTTGATTGGCAAAAGGTTCTAAACCAATGAGATTGAGGTCATGATTTAAGTAATATAAATGTGGGGTAAAATAAAAACTTATTTTTTATAAAGAAAAAGATGACAAAAAAGGGTTTAAATTCAATGATTGGTTGCTAACATTTTGATTTTGTTGTTGCTACTTGGTTGTAACTCATAAAGCATCTTTAGGCATAAGTCATTTTATTTGAGTTATTCTTTCAAATTAAAATGGCTATTGAACTATGGAATTACTATTGTAATTTACAAGTTTATGACTAGAGGAAAATGAAATATAAAAAATAAAAATTGAATAACTTAGAAAACAAATTAATGATGATAGGTGAGTCTTGGTGTTGTTTTCTTGGCATCTTAGAATGTTAAATCAGCCGAAGGCAAATAACAACTTTAGCAATCTTGGATAAAGAATTAGAAATATTTTTGAGAAATTTAGTTTCAATGAAATTATTGTTATTGAGTTAACTAATTGGTTTAATGGCCAATTTCCAATCACATTTTTGTCATCTATGAAATCTAGCTTTGTAAATTGATAATGTAAACATTTTGGCTTCTATAATATGTTATTATGTATACTGCTCTAGGCTATATGGTTAAAGATTACTACTTTATTTTGTAACAGGGTCTGAAGCTAGTTTAAGTTGTTTATAGTAAGAAGAGAGATATGTCCAACGTATTTCCAAAGATAAGGTTGGTTCCATGTTCCTTTTTGTTGTTCTTGTACTTGAAATACATACTGGGGATTTCTTAGTCACCATTCATATTGTCTTCAATGTGAAATTATATCTTTAATTAACTACGTGTAGGCCTTGCTCCAAGTTGATCACAAGCAATGAGAGCTAATCCCAATTTCATAGGATGGAAAGGCACAAGTTGTCATTGTTTTGATTAAATTATATTACTTTACTTAGAATTATGTTTTGTTTCTATTGATTAAATTATATTACTTTACTTAGAACTATGTTTTGTTTTTGTTGTATGCATTTTTTGGATAAGTTGGCAAAAGGCCCAACTAAGGGGAGCCCAGTCTGCTGAAGGGAACCACTCCCAGCCAAAGCTCCTTTGAGCACGTAAATCGAGAAGAGGACAATCCATAAGGGCTGATTGACGGGAAGCTTGCAAGAGCCAAATTGCAGACCTAGCCTTTTTTGTATATAAGACTGAGTAATAAGAAAAAGGGGGAGAACTCATTGTAAAAGAGAGCTCTGAGAGTAGAGAGCCATGGAGCTCACCAGAGAGGAATCCCTATAAAAATACTGCATACTATAAATACTTTCCTATTAATAAAATCAACCGTGGACGTAGGATCCAGTGCCATCCGGATTTAGCCGAACCACGTTAAAAAATCTCTGTATCTATTGTGTGTTCTTCTTCTTCTTCCTCTAATTTCTACACCAGGTTGCAGTTTGGGGTTCACTGAATCATCCTCGTTGGCTGAGATTTGGGTCCTCTATACGAACCAAATTTCACCGTCAACAGTTTCTATTGATATATGAGAAATGAGAACTACCTTTAGCTTATTTTGTGTTTTTCCATGACTTAAATGTGAGTTTAAGAATTTTTACATTACACACTTGATTGAATCTACAAAATTAATTTGGAATGTTTTATTTGTGATTAAGTTTAATTTCCTCATTAAGCCTTTTATAACACATGATTTTTTTTTTACCTTTGTGGTATATTTCATCATAAACTATTGTAATCATTTTTGCACTAAATTCAAAAGGCTTTATTAAAATGTTTATGTTAATTTTTGAAATACAACCAATAAACAACAATAAATTAGAAGAAAAATCAGCCAAATGCAAATAAGAATATATGTTTAAGTGTAAAATTACATAATTCATTTAAGCTATATTTAACTAAAGTAAATTTGTTAATTTACGCTTCACATGATAATTTGTTTGTGAATTCTTTGTGAGTTTTAGTAAAATGACTGATTCATCATTCATGAGATTGTTGGAGGTTATGCTTAATTTTTTATCAATTGTTTTATCTCATCAATGTCATTTATGCTTGCAATTTTTTTTTAAATTTTGAACATAGCATTTTAGTGTAAGATTTAAGTGACTCATGTTACGAGTATGTGACTTAATTTAGTAGATTTAATAAATAATTAAATAAAGAATTATACGCTAAATAATTATCCAATAATTTTTTAATAAAGAGAAGTTGTTTCAAAGTGTAACTGTTATCTTGATGGGAGATAGCATGGTAAAGATTATCTAATGAAACAAGGTCCTATTCTTGGATATAATAGTTTTCTCTTTTCTCTCTTACCATTAATCACATAGAAGAGAATATCAAGAAGTCCAAGGAATAGAAATCGAGTTTTAGTATCATCGCACATTGAGAAACATTGTATCACTACTATCTGATCATTGACTATAGAACAAGGTATAAGTTTCTAACCTGATATTCTCTATTATGGAATGTGAAGATTATGAGATTCCAAAATCCTTAACATATGGTATCAGAGCATGGGTTTAGAAATCCACGAATTTCCATTAAGGATGATTGTATCTCCCATTGTATGAATCCTAATTTTGTGAATTGGGATTTTAATGGATTGTTTTTGTTACACATAATGGATTATATTTTTCTAGAATTTTAATTGATTTTATTTTATTTTTCTAGAAAACTAAATTCTTTCTTGAAAACATAGATGAAAGAATTGATTTAATTGATCTATGTTTCATAATGTCATTTGTTGTTATATTAGCCATCTATTTTTTGTTTTTTTTTTGGGATTGTTTTACTGAATTCTAATATGGAACAAGTTCATTTTCGGGGAATTCATAGAGCAATTCTAGCCATCCAAGAGCTTAAATCTATATTGGTCAAAGGGAAGTGCCATAAGTGACTTGAGTGTGGAAAGGGTCATGCATGGCATAAGATTATAGGTTCTTATTCCTCTCAATAAGCTTTCATATCTATGCGGTTTATATTTCAAAGCATTAATAACAGTATGGAATTAATGTATGATAGATTTGTTAGTCACCAAGTGGTTGAATCTTTAAGTTAATTTAGTTTCAAATTGTGTGATGCTTATATTTTAATTACTCATAAATTTGATGCTATGAATGACATGATGATTGATAGTTTATGTGTAACTTGAAGTTCATTACTATAAGGCATTTATGGATCGCCAAAGATTGATTAGTTGTTCTTATAATTGATGAACATGATCATGGTAGTGTGAATGCATTGCTAGTTTTATTTATACATGCAAAGATATTAGATATTTCTAATTGGTACATAATAATGTTGAATTTTATTAGCATCACTATGATTATTGTTGTATGATAATGTGTCACCCAAAGGAGAACATTGATATACACTAAATATTAGATAGGTTGCTCTCTAAATCTAAGTAGTGTGTTAGTATAACTCAAAGCATTAATGTTAGGCATTTATTTCTTACAATATCTACTCCTAATGTTATACATTCACATGCTATGTTTGTTGTAGTCTTTAATGGGTTGAATTTTTCTAACTGAAGCAAGCAAGTTCAATTTCATCTTAGTGTATTGGATCTTGATTTGGCACCCGGGGTTGAGAAAGTTCTTGTTATTACCGATGCTAGCAGTAATGAAGAGAAGGCACATTATAAGGCTTGGGAAAGGTCAAACAAACTAAGCCTAATGTTCATATGGATAAGCATAGCCAACAACATTAAGCTGGCTCTTCCCAAAATTGAAAGTGCTAAAGAATTCATAAAATTTGTGGAAGAGCGCTCCTAAACTATTGATAAGTCTTTTGCTGGGATAGTAATCGATAGTTTAGCCACCATGAAGTTTGATGGTTCTCATACCATGCATGAACATGTCATTGAGATGACTAATATTGCAGCAAGACTTAAGTCTTTAGGAATGGATGTGGATGAGAATTTCCTTATGCAATTCATTTTAACTTATTGTTGTTTAAGTATGGTTTGTTTCAAATGAACTATAATACCATGAAAGAGAAATGGAATATGCATGAATTGCATAATATGATTGTCCAAGAGGAAACAAGACTTAAGAATCAAGAAAGTCATTCCATCCATTTTGTAATCACAAAGAGCTAGAAAGGAACATGGTAAGGGCATAGTGTTAACCTTGCTAGAGAAATTGCTTTGCTATCTTACCTTATTTAGTTTTGATGTTGAAAAACAATTTCATGTGTTTAATGTTTATTGATTACAAAATCAAAGTATGAAATTCAAGAGATCCCTCATTTAGATAGTGTATTTCTTTTATTTTAATTAGGATCTTTAAGTGTGTTTTAATCCATCTTGATCCAACCAAACAAGTTTCTTAAAATAGATATTAAGATAGAAATAAATCAATTGAAATGAGTTTAAAATCAAAAGTTTTTCAAACTAAGTTTTCAAATGATTTTTCATAAGTACAAGTTTTATAAAAACTATTTTCACTGTGTGAATCAATTCATGAATCGATTCATACTAAAATCTTGTGAAACTGTACTTGAATCAATTCAGTAATTAAATTATGAAGAATTGTTTGGAAAAACGTTTTTCATTGAAGGTTAGAAAACTCTTTGAATCGATTTGGTAATCGATTCATAACTTTTTACATAAAAGTGTCAATTGATTCACACATCAATTCAGTCATGAAGTTCTTGATGATATTTATAGATGAATCGATTCATGAATGGATTTATTTGTTAGTAACCACTCTAAATCGATTCACGAATGGATTTACAAACTGAAAGTTAGTAATTTTTTAAATGTTAGTTGCCACATTATAAATACCACCTAACCTCATTTCAAACTTAACAATTTTCATATCTTCAAGTGTGAAAAAGGAGAGATAACAGAGCTAAAATAGATTTATTACTACCTCATCAAAATTCATCAAATTAAAGATTCTTGGATCAAATTAGAGAAGAATACACATTAGATAATTGAGATATACATCTCAATTTGGTATTGTATTTTCTATCTTTAAATCTAGTTTTTGTTTTTAGGTTTCTAAGGTTAATCAGAAATCTGAGATACAAAGGGTGAGGTTAATCTTCCTTTTGCATCTTCTTTAATTTTGAGGTTGATCATAATTAGTTGAAGGTGTAGAGAGTTCTTGTAGTATCTTCTAAAATTATGAGGCTAATCATATTTTGTAAGAGGTGAAAGAATTTTTGTATAGCAAGAGCTAGTTAAATCTTATGCATAAACTAGTTTGCAAGAGCTTAGATAAATCTTATGATTGTTAATAAAAGAATGGCCATTTGGTTGAGGATTTGGTCTAGTAGATGTACATTTCAATTGTGGTTTCAATTGAAGTGGAACCATTTTAAAAATCTTTGTGTTCTTTATATTTCTGCATTTATATTACTACAATTTAAATTCTACTGCACTTATATTCTTGTTTAATTGATTACATGTTTCTGCATTCTACACAATATCTAAATCAGTGACTACAATTAAATTATTTGCTTACCAATAAATATACTTTGATAATTTTATTAGAAAATCTCCAAAGAGATTTAAAGACTTCCGCTGAGTTTTAATAAGAATCCAAACTAAATATCATCTAATCTAAGGGAAAGATCATTGTAATTTTGGGACCAACACACAAGACCACTAAAGATCAATAAGTTCCCTTCTTAAATCCAGTCATTTCTATAGGAAATCTAGACACTTCTAGAGGGATTACCCGAAATGGAAAGCTTAGTTTGAAAAGAAGGGTAAGCTTAATGCTTAAGCATGTTTCGAATCAAATTTAACTTAAGTTCCTCATAATGCTTGGTGGATTGATTCTAGATGTATAGCTCATGTTTCTAATATGATGCAAGGATTCTTTACAATCCAAACTAAAGGTCCCAAATAAAGATGTGATGTAAAACATATATTACCCTTATTCCTTTAGGGGAATTTTATATACACTTTTGATTATTATGAATTCTCTTTAAATTTAACAAGAATATGATTAATTGCTTTGTATTAAGAAGCACAGTAGAAAACTCTATTACAGTATTTGTAAAAAATGTAGTAATACAGCAGAATTACGGATCACATTTTAGAATAGCAGAATAATAGAATGCAAAAAAATTATGTAGCAAATGCAAGAGCATAAAAATAGAGATTCAGGACACCAAATTCTTATGTGGTTCAACTTGAATTGAA
The DNA here is from genome assembly GCA_026873985.1 of Saraca asoca. Classification (NCBI taxonomy): domain Eukaryota; kingdom Viridiplantae; phylum Streptophyta; class Magnoliopsida; order Fabales; family Fabaceae; genus Saraca; species Saraca asoca. The sequence continues at coordinate 29,918 of JANHAO010001476.1, forward strand.
ACTACAATTCAAGTCTACTCCACTGGATAATCTTCAACCAAATTACCACTTTTATTATCAAAACATTAGGATATGGGCTACTGAACTACTAGTTCAAACACAAGAATTACAATAGGTTTCTTGCTAACCTATAACAACCACAAGATTTTCTACAAGCTCTTGCCAACCTATAAAAGATTCCTATTAACATAGAAATCTCAAAAGAAAAATCAAGATTAGAGATTAAGGATGTAGTACTAGAAATTAAGATGAAAATCTTAATTATCCTAGATGAATTCTTCACCTGATTTCATTCAAGATCAATTAGATTGAGAAATATAGTGATGAAGAAGTAGATTGTGTGTAGCTCTATTTTCTTTGTGTTTTTCGCACTTAAAGAAGAGAGAAAAATGAAAAATCTGTTATAGTTGAAAAATGATAGGGGTTTTTATAAATGTTGTAACCATTTGTAATAGAATAACTAACTTTCAATTTGTGAATCAAATCATGGCATTTTGAAATCAGGTCTTGAACCAATTACTTAATCGATTCAGGACAAAATCCTTACCTTCGTAAAAAATATTTTTGAAAACTTTTCTTCATGAATCGATTGGTGAATCGATTCAAGTATATTTTTTACAAGTTCTTTAACATGAATTAATTCATCAATTGATTCACAAAGTGTAAAATAGTTTTATAAAATTTGCACTTATGAAAAATCTTTTTTTTTTAAAAAAAAAAAACTTTGTTTGAAAAATATTTAATTTTAGCTTTCTTCAAGTGATTTATTTATACCTCACTATATTAGTTATAAAAAATATTTGCTTGAATCAAATCTAATTTAATTTCAATTACAAAAGATCCCATAGAAATAAAACAATTGCTAAATCTAATTTGGGATCTCTTGAATTACATACTTTGAACCTATAAAATAAATAAAAACACTAAAATATATTGTCAGATAGTAATATAAATTAAAATTATTTTTTAACATCAAAACCAGGGAAAATATGTAGCTAGGGTAACCTAGGCTAACAATCTCTCTCTTTTTTATTGTGATAAACAATTTTAAATAAGATTCAAAGTTTATCATAAAAAGGTTTTTAAAGGAGAATAAAAAAAATTTAATTCCTCCTCTTTTTAAAATATTTTATTATGTTCATCCAAAATCAAGCTTTAGCTTTTTCTCCCCCTTTTTTGCACATAAAAAAGAAATAGTGCCACATTAAGGAATGAAGAAAAAAAATAGAGAGTATAGTAGTGATAGAGTAAAAGATTAGTATAATCAGCATATAGATCAAAGCATATAATGTCAAGGCAATAAAATCAAAGTAGAATAACATAGCAACAAAAATTTAAGCAATGATTGGATTAAAACTAAAAATGATGTAGTGTTGTACCTTAATTTTAGCACAGCAGTTGTTCTTTCTAATTTTATGATCTTAATCAAATGTTGTTAGGGGAAATTAAGAAATAGAAAAACTTACAGCTCCCCCTGAGCTATTTACTAGCTTATTTAATAAAAAATATTGTATTGGAATTGATTTAAGATGTAAAAGCAGAGTAAAACTATATTCTGATTTGGAATAGTAGCTTTAAAATTGATTTAATTGATCGTATGATGTCTTGAATCGATTAGGAAATCGATTCATGTTGGCAAGATAAAAATTTCAAAAATTTTGAATCAAACCAAAACATTTAGAATTCTACTGAGTCAGTTCTAGAATCGATCTATAGGACAAATTTTTGACTTGTGAATTGATTCAAAAACTCAAATAAATCCTAGCAAAAATTTGAATCAATTTTGGATTTGATTCAAGGTCCAAAAATCAATTTTTATATATTGTTAAACCAGAATTTTTTGTCATATTGATATCAGTACTATCAATAACTAAGTCTATCATAATTTGTACCTCAAACCTTCAAAACATATACCTGCAAAACAAACTTAAAAAACTCTGATGCCTAAGTTAGATTTTGCAGTTAAAAATCAAACATAACAAATCAAAAGAAAATATGAAAACTATGAGAATTAAAGAACATACATCAAATAATGTAAAATTGACTAACTTAGATCATTTTCTTCAAGGTTCATCTTTCCAATTTCCCTTTTGATAAACACAAATCTCTTTTCATATAAAGGCTTTGTAAAAAAGTCAGCCAATTGAAAATCTATTTGAACAAAATCAATTAAGATGTCTCCTTTTTGAACATGATCCCTTAAGAGATGGTGTCTGATTTGAATGTACTTAGTCTTAGAGTGCATACAAGGTTTTTGGTAATGTTTATGGCACTTAGGTTGTCAAAAAGTATAGGAATTTTCTCAAATTTTAGTCCATCATGTAAAACTATTGTTTCATTCAGAGAATCTAGGTACAACAACTTCCAGCTGCTATATACTCTGATCAACTGTGGATAATGCAACACAATTTTGCTTTTTACATGACCAAGAGACTAGTGAGTGGCTAATGAATTGGCAAGCCCCACTAGTACTCTTCCTCTTTGTCTTACTTCCTACATAGTCTGCATCAGAATAGCCTAAAAGGCTATAAGTATCCAACCTAGGATACCAAAGTCCTAAGTGTTTAGTTCCTACAAGATATCTGAAAATCCTTTTAATTGCAAAAGGGTATGAATCCCTTAGGTTAGTTTGATATCTTGTACAAATGCAAATGTTTAGCATAATATCAAGTCTGCTTATTGTCAAATATAATAGACTACCTATCATGTCTCTAAATAGAGTAGGATCTACACTTTTGCCATTCAAATCATGGTCTAGTTTTAAAGATGGACTCATAGGTGTGCCTATAGGTTT
>JANHAO010001477.1:0-32758 GCA_026873985.1 Saraca asoca
CATCCTATCTTGTACATTAAATACTTGATGTAATAGATTTACTACATATAAAATTATATTTGTAACCTCCTCTCCTCTATAAATAGAAGGAAGGAGATGAACGTTAGGAAGGACAAAAGCTATTATACAGAAGCTCTATAAAATTATTCTCAAATTAATACATTACTATGGACGTAGGGTCCAATTCTATCCAAATTTGGCCCAACCACATTTAAAAGCTCTTTTTTTTCTGTTGCTCTTCCTCTTCTTCTCACCCTCTTTGTTCGTTTACTACATTTACAACCAGATTACAGTTTCAGATCCTAAAAGAATCCTATGTTGGCTAGAGTTTGGCTCAGAACCAGATTCCACCATCAATAATGTTGAAGGTAGGATTTTTTGTATTACAGTCCTAATCTCGATTAATCAAGCTTATTTATAGGCTTTTTCACCGATTACATAAAACTAAAATCTTCAAAAAAAAATTTATCCAAGTTATACATCAGATTTCTTTAAGCTTTAGTAGCCTATGCTTCTAGACTCTATGCATAGGCTAATCAAGTTCTATTGTTTGCAACAATTAATTGATTTGTTTAGAATTTTTAAGATTGTCTCTTTTTAACAAAATTATAATGGTTTTATTTTTCTCTATGATTAAAATGGATTATATGTTTGCTAATGATTTTACTGTTTAGTGAAGCCTTTATTACTCAATTGAATGTATTAAGGACTGTTTAGATGCCTTTTGTCATATGTCAGGAGAAAAGGCTAATGTCTCCAAAATCCAAGTGTTTTTTTTTTCTAAAAATGTTAATGATCAAACAACTAGAAGAATTTTGGAAATTTGTGGTTTCTCTAAAACTCTTGATATTGGTAAATATCTGGGAATACATTTACATGATAGGAGAAGGAATAAACAGCATTTCAATTTCATTTTGGAAAATGTTAATAAAAAATTTACTGGATGGAAACGTAATTTTTTGTCTATGGCTGGTCGGGGTAGCTCTTATTTATTCAATGATATCTTCTATTCATGTCCACGTCATGCAGGTGGATAAAATTCTGAAGAATATATGATAATAGAATTGCCACAAAAATGGAAAGAAATCTAGCATTGAAAAAAGTTTAGATGCTGATTTAAAGAACTTGTCGTTGTAGACTTCCTACTAATGATAATAAAAGCAAATGGAAAAGTGTGTCTAAATATTATTTTTGGTGTTTGAATCATGTTAAGGATACTCTATATATCTTACGTGATTGCAAGCATACTGCTGGTGTTTGGCAACAAATGCTTCACCTTCCTTATATTGTCAATCTTTTCACTTAGGATATGGAGGACTAGTTTTTGAATAATTTGATAGGGAATTTGGGGCAATGATCACAATGTTGATTAGCTAAGAATATAGGACATTACAATATCAAAATCATGGCAATGGAGGAATAAATGCCTTTTTAATGCAGATTTTCGCAGACTAAGTCATCTTGTGCATAAGATTATACTTTTTTATAGGAATATCACTTAAAGAGAAAGGGATCCTGCTAATGAAATTTGCAAAGGTTTCATGTCTCTGAAGATTGCTTAGAAGCCTTAAGATATGAACTAGGTATTGCAAAAGTTAATCCTGGGTTAGTTGGTCATGTAGGATTATTTGGGAATCTAATGGAGAATAGCTTTATGGCTTTGCCAAGAATATAGGCTGGTGTTCTTTAGCTAAAGCTAAGCTTTAAGGTGTGCATGAGGGTTTAAAATTAGCATGGAATCTTAATTTCAAGAATATCAATTTGGAATGTGATTCTATGGGCATGATTCAATCTTTGAACTAGGCAAGAATAATTTTGGTATTAATCCTAGTTTAATGAAAGCTATTCAGGATATTTTAAGTAATGATTGGGAGGTTTGGATTTAACATTCTTATCGCGAAGGTAACAAATTTGCATATTAGTAAGTTAATCATGGTTTATTAATTGGTCGGGTAACTTTATTCTTTCCAACTCCTTCTGAAGGCATGAACTTTCTTATGCTTGTTGATTTGATGATGGTTAGTATGACCTGTGCTGTCAAGAATAATCGAAAAAGTAACCATGGTTAATTTGTTCATTACTTAGTTACATATGGTTGAGTTAGGCAATTAGAGTTGATTGCACTATAAAAGGAAGTGAATGTGCTCCTCTATGCAATAGAAGAAATGTAATTAAAGAGTATGAGATATCAAAGTCAAGGAATAAGCAACTACTATAAATAGAGTATGTGTGATAAATCAGAGTTTGATTGAGTGAGTGATTGCTCTATGTGATTGAATGTTGTGTGAGTGATAAAGAATAAAGCAATACCTTTGATTCTTCAGAAATCTGTGTGTGCTTAATCTTTCTATATCAGTGTTAGGTTTCTATTTCATGTAGCTCTGATTCCAACAAATTTTGGTATTTAGAACCTTTGGTATCCTGAGCCTTTGGTATCAAGAGCTCATTTGATTATGGTGAATCTGAGTGGATCTTTTCATGCTTCCTTTCCAATCTTGGATGGAAAGAACTTTGACAAGTGGAGTATTCAATTAAAGATGATATTTAGCTTTCAAGAAGTTCTAGACATCACAATGAATGGAATTACAGGGGTTAGTGAAGGAGCTACTAAAGCCCTATCAAAGGAGTTTTTGAAAAATAAAAAGAAAGATAGTAAGGTCCTATATTTTATTCATCAAAATGTTAATAGCTCAGTCATATTCTGGAAAAATGTTACAAAAGGGCAGATAAAATCAAGAAGTGAGGCTTCAAACCTTGAAGACATAATTCAAGCTTCTATAGATGAGCAACAAAGAAAGCATCAATGAACACTTTATGAAAGTTCTAGCTTTGACAAACTAGATGAAGACCAATAAAGATAAAATTGAAGATTTAGCCATTATTGAGAAAATTCTCTAAACCTTGACAATTAGATTTGATCATATTGTAGTGGCAATTGAGGAGTCAAAGGATATGGGTAGCATGACAATGGATAAGTTGTAATGTTCTTTGGAAGCTCACAAGCAGAGGATCAATGAAAGAAATTCTAAAAAGCCTACAGAGTAAGCATTTAACTCTTAGATTCAAAATAAACAAAAAAAAAAGTGGAAGTTTAAGAAGAGGAAGAAATCCCTAAAAATGTAGAAGAGCAAGCAACAAAAACACCAATGGTAGAAAAGGCTTTAAGAAAGATGCTCATAAGGATGAAAAAGAGGAAAAAGCCATAAGAGATAAGGCACTTATAAGCCTTAGCAAAAGTCCAAAGGCAGAGGCAATGGTAGAATACCAAGATTTGACAAGTCCAACATCAAATGCTATAAATGTCATAGATATGGCTATTTTGTAAATGAGTGCAAATCCAAAACATTAAGTCTTTATGCTAAAAAAGTTGTAAGATTCGTTTAAAAGAGCAAAGATGATGAGCATGTATTGCTAATAATAACCTCAAACCTTAATGATTATAAATTTAATTCTTGGTTTTTAGATTTTTAACATTCTAACCACATGACAAGGAGAAAAAAGTAGTTTGTTGTATTGGACAAATCTGTAAGATTAAAGGTTAAATTTGTTGATAACAACATTGTGCCAGTTGAAGGAAAAGGCAACATTTTGATCTAATAGAGAAATGGGAATCATGCATTCATATAAAATGTGTTGTACATTCTAACAATGAAGAATAATCTTCTGAGTTTGGAACAATTACTGGATAAAAGGCTATAACATGCAAGTGAAACGAGGTGAACTTGTAATGTCAAATACAAAAAATAGAAATATCTTGGAGGCTTCTTTATCTAAAAATAAGACCTTTAAGATTGAGATTCAAAATGATGTTTACCAACATTTAAGTACTATTGTGAAGAATTAAGCATGGATTTGGCATCTAAGATTTGGACACATGAACTTTAAGAGTTTAAACCAACTAGGCAAAATAAGAAGGGTGCTTGCCTATAGTGGATCAACTTGATAAGTTATGTGAAAGATGCATAGTAAGAAAATAGCACAGAAGATGATTTCAAAAGCAAAGTGCATATAAGACAAATAAACCTCTTGAATTAGTTTATTTTGATGCGTGTGGACCAATTTGTCTCTCATCTCTTGGTGGAAACAATTATTTCATTGCTTTTGTTGATGATTTTAGTAGGAAAATCTGGGATTATTTGATCAAGCATAAACTAGAAGCCTTTAAAACCTTTAAATCTTTCGAGCAGCTAGCAAAGAAATAAAGTGGCGAGTCTTTAAAGGTGTTGAGAACTTATGGTGGAAATGAATACAATTTCAATAAATTCAAGGAATTTTGTGACAAATCAGGCATTATACATGAAATGACAGTCTACACACCACAACACAATGTTATAGCAAGAATAGGACCATCTTGAACATGATAAAGAATAAGCTAAAGACAAAAGACATGCCAACCAATTACTGGGGAGAAGTTATTTCATATGTCGTATACATATCAAATAGATGCCCAACCATGAAAGTTAATTGATAAAGCTCCAAAAGAAGTGTGGATAGTTAAGAAAACTATGGTTAGCCACTTAAGAGTATTTAGCTCCCTATGTCATGTACATATACCAAAAGAAAGGAGGAAAAGGTTTGACAATAGCAGTAAGCAAGCAATGTGGGTGGGATATCATTCCACAAGAGGCTACAAATTGATCAATCCTTAAGACAACAAAGTCATTATTAGTAGCTATATGATTGTTAATGAAATTAGAACATGGAACTAGGTAGAAAAGGAGAAAAGTGATGAGAAACAAATAAGTATACTACTTGAAATAGAAGGTGGAAGTAATCCTTTGGGTCATAAAGTGAATAACCAAGTTGTGGATAATGAAGGAAGTGACCTAGATTAAGGCAATGAAGGAGGAATAGAAATCAATTGAGAAAAATCAAGCATGGGATTTGATTGATCTTCTAGAAAATAAAGGCTAATTGATGTGAAATGGGTATGTAAAACCAAATTGAGTACCAAACCAAAATGAGACCAAATGGCGAGGTCTAGATTGGTAGCTAAAGAATTTTTACAGAAGCAAGGGTTATATAACAAAGAAGTATTCTTTCTAGTTGCAAGGATCGAAACAGTGAGGTTGGTGGTTGTAGTGGTAGCTTATAAAAGCTAGAAGATGCATCGGTTGGATGTTAAATCAGCATTCCTAAATGGTCACTTAGATAAGGAAGTTTATGTGTGTCAACCACCTAAGTTTGAGATAAAAGGAAATAGTAGAAGGTGTACAAACTCAAGAAGGCTTTATATGGATTTAAACAAGCTCTAAGAGCATGGAATAAGAGAATTGATCTTTTTTTCAAGGATCATGACTTCAAAAAATGTTCTTGTGAATATGACTTATATGTGAGAGTCACTAATCAGAAAACCATGATGATTGCATGTTTATATGTAGATGATCTCCTAGCTACTAGAAGTAGTGAGAAAGATATTAATGAGTTCAAGGCAATTATGCAGAGAGAGTTTGAAATGTCAGATTTGGCATTATTGTCTTATTTCTTAGGAATGAAGTTTGTTCAAACCTCAAAAAGAGAGTTTATGCATCAGAGAAAATATGCTAGTGACATTCTTAAAAGGTTTAATATGCAAAGTTATAATAGTGTAAAGATTCCAGTTAATCAAGGATATACATTGACAAGAGAAAGAGATGAAAGAGTAGTTAATCATACAATGTTCAAGTAGATTATGGGCTATATAATGTATCTATGTAACATTAGACCTAATATATGCTATGCAGTAGGTCTGATTAGCAAGTTCATGGATAATCCTAAATATCCTCACTTACTAGTAGCAGAAAAAATCCTAAGGTATGTTTCTGGTGCCAAGAATCAAGGATTGTTATTTATTAATAACACATGTTCTAGCAGAAAAGGAATTTTAGGATGCTTAGATAGTGATTGGTGTAGTGACCAAGATAAAAGGAAGAGTACACCTGGTTATATCTTTAAATTCTTCAATATTGTTTTCTCATAGAGCTCAAAGAAACAACCCATTGTGGCATTATCTTTGTGTGAAGCTGAATAGGTAGCAACATCTGTAGCTACATGTCAAGTAGTGTGGTTGCAAAATTTACAAGAGCAAATGCATATGAAGGTTGAAGGATCATTGAAGATTTGTGTGGGCAACCTATCAGCTATAAACTTAACTAAGAATCTAGTTGCTCATGTAAGAAATAAGCATATAGAGACCAGATTTCATTGTCTAAGAGAGCAAGTGAATAAAGGGGAGTTAAAGTGGATTTACTGCAAGATAGAAGAGCAAGCTAGTAACATATGACTAAATCACTAAAGATAGACAGATTTGAAAGATTAAGGAGTATGTTGGGAATGATTTATTTAAATGTTTTGGATTAGGGCGTGTGTTGTAAAGAATAATCCAAAAAGTAACTGTGATTAATTAGTTTGTTAGTTAGTTACTTATGATTGACTTAGACTGTTAGAGTTGGTTGCATTATAGAAAGAAGTATATGTGCTCCTTTGTGTAATATGAGAAATGCAATGAGAGAGAATGAGATATCAAAGTAAAGGATTAAGCAACTACTATAAACAAAGTTTGTTTGATCAATCAGAATGTGATTGAATGAGTGATTGTTCTGTGTGATTGAGCATTGCATAAATGATCATGAATATAGTGCATTTTGATTCTTCATAAATGTATGTGTGCTTAATCTTTCTATATCAGTGTTAAATTTCTGTTGCGTATAACTCTGATCTCAACAATCTGCAGGATAGCTTCTTAGTTGTTTTTCTTCTCTTGTTTGGGCTTCGGCCAATTAGAGTTTTTTAACTTGTTTTAAGTGAGCCAGGTTATTTTTTACCCTTAATCCATATTAACCCGATTCATGAACACTCCTAGCCAAAAGTACATAAATTTTCACAAAATTTATAATAAAATATAAAGAATTCTTACCTAAGTATAACCCAGCACCCAGATTCATCTCTTTGGAGCTTTTATGGCTCATAAAACGCGTGAGATTGTTTTTTCCTTGGCTGAGATGTAGAGGCAAAAGGGATCATTTTGCCGTTGTTGTGCTTCTATTGGATGCCTATTGGAGCCAAGCCGATATCTTTTTGTGCATAACAATATGAGTTCACTCTTGGCATATGCATTTAAGAGTACTTTACAACCACAATTTACAAATTGAAATAGTACAAATGTTTTTTCTATTACACTAAAATTTTTAACAGAAATTTTATGTAATTTTAAAAACGAAAATTGATATTTGGGAAATCTAAACGGTAGAAAGAAGATCAAAATACTTGCACATTGCTATAATGCTAACTTTCTATTTGGTTATGTGTCATAAAAAAAAAAGGAGAAGAAGAAGAGCTCACTTAGAGAGGAAGAATGAGAGGAAATAAAAGCTCATCCTTTTAAAAATAAATAATAAATTTGAATTTTTTTTCCTTTATTTTCACATACAAATCACCATTGAATTGGACCTTATCTTAAAAGTGCAATTTTCATAGGTAACCAATTTTTTAGGGTAACCAATTATTATTTTTGGGTAAGAAGACGAAATACTTAACAGCAAGTGTTAACTAATTCACAAAGTGGGACCTAAACGAAGCGGTGGATATTCAGAGCACGTAATTGTCATTTGTCATACCACCCAAAGACAGAGCCACATCGTACATCGATCATAGCGGGGATCGCCAGATTTAACTTACTGACACTTACCATGGTTTCTCCCGAAACCTGTACGTCATCTCCGCCCCAACGATAATGAGTTCTCTCTTACCCTTATATTTGCTCTCCTCCGCTCGTTCTCTTCCTGTCTCTGTGCCCCTCATTTTTCTCTGCATTTTCTCTTTCTCATCATTTCCCTTGTTTTCTCCCTCCTGTTTTTCATGGCTCCAGTTCTGCAATCGGCAGAAACTCCGACCCAGAACAACTCGTCGAACAATGATGCTTCACACAAATCCAAAGTCACCATCGTTGGTAGTGGGAATTGGGGTAGTGTTGCAGCTAAGCTTATTGCGTCTAATGCCCTCAGGCTCAGTTCCTTTCATGGTACATGCGTTGCACCTTCTTTTTTTCTATTAATTTCATTCTGGGCATGCAAAAAATTGCAAACTTTCACCCATGGCATGCTCTTCGATGAGTTATTTTATGTAAAATGTTGTCATATATATGTTGGGATGCCAGAAATATGAATGATAATGCCAAAGTAAAATTCAGTTATGAAAATTTCGGCATTATTTTGAAGCATTTATTTTCTCAGCAAACAAACAGATTTTGTAGTTGAATTTTGAATTTCTGTTTTTCATGAATTGTATGATAAATCAGATGAAGTGAGGATGTGGGTGTTTGAGGAAAAATTACCAAGTGGCGAGAAGCTCACTGATGTCATTAATCGAACAAATGTAAGGATCAGACTCATGCACTTCATTCTTAATATTGTATCAAATATTTGTCCAATCAACATTTCTATTCCTATTGGCAGGAAAATGTTAAGTATCTTCCAGGAATTAAGCTTGGCAAAAACGTAGTTGCAGATCCTGACCTTGAAAATGCAGGTATTAATTTCTCACAGTTTCAAGTTTCTAAAATTTATAATAAATATACATCACAAGGTTATATCAAAGGGAACCAAAGGAAAATGATTTGAAACTGTAAAAATATTTACTTTTAGTTGGTTTTTAAGTCAATTTTTATGCTGTTCTGGCTGGGTAATTATGCAGTGAGGGATGCCGATATGTTAGTCTTTGTGACTCCGCATCAATTTATGGAAGGAATATGCAAGAAAATTGTTGGGAAAATAAAGAGAGGTGCAGAGGCCATATCGCTTGTCAAAGGGATGGAAGTCAAGATGGAAGGCCCTTGCATGATCTCCAGTCTCATCTCCCAGATTCTGAAAGTCGATTGTTCTGTATTAATGGGGGCCAACATAGCAAATGAGGCAATGAAGTAGAATTTGGAGTAAAGATGTGCAATTTACCTCACCAATCCGTTTTATCTTTGACTTTTTTGTTTAAATACTGCTTTGTACAGATAGCTGTAGAGAAATTTAGTGAAGCAACAGTTGGATACAGGGAGAGCAGAGAGGTTGCAGAGAAATGGGTTCAGTTGTTTACTACTCCCTATTTCATGGTGACAGCTGTAAGTGCAGTGCAACTTTTTAATTGGTGGACATCTTTTCGAATAACTAATCATGAGAAGTTCTATGTGAAACTGAATCATTTGGGTAGATAATGTCCGAAGTAATCTGCAATGCCAACAGATATTTATATAGAAGAAACATAAGACGATGGACTGTAAAATTTTATGATCATGGGTAGTTTTACAATGACAAATTATTGAGGCAGGATTTGTTCTTTTGCTTATGTGTTTTAATTATTTGTAATAATTAGGTCCAGGATATTGAAGGGGTTGAACTGTGTGGAACTCTGAAAAATGTTGTGGCCTTAGCTGCAGGTTTGTAGTTCAATAATCAGCACTTTCTTGTCCCAAATGTCAATTTTTGTGTATGATCAAGCAATGCATTCTAAATGGGACAGGTTTTGTTGATGGCTTGGAGATGGGAAATAATACTAAAGTAAGTTGCAAGGATTTCATGTTCAAAAGGTTTAAAACAACTTGTTTTTTTCTATTCTCTCCTATATTGCTTATATAAACATGCTTAGGCTGCAATCATGAGACTTGGTCTGAGAGAGATGAAGGCTTTTTCCAAGTTGTTGTTTCCATCTGTTAAAGACAACACCTTTTTTGAGAGCTGCGGTGTAGCTGACCTTATTACAACATGCTGTAAGGAAGCTGATAGATTTCAACCCTACTTTTCATTGCATATTCTGGTTTGATTAAAATCATATTCTGGTTTGATTAAAATCATATCATTTGTGGCAGTGGGTGGCAGAAACCGGAAAGTTGCCGAGGCTTTTGCAAAGAACGGGGGAAAGAGGTTGATCTTTCCTCTTTCGCAAAACATCTCTTGGGTGAGAAGAAAATATTGTTGACGTAATCAAGTTTGATCTCTCACCTTCGGTGCTTTTGGTTTCAGGTCTTTTGATGAGCTTGAAGCAGAGATGCTTCAGGGCCAGAAATTGCAGGTATACACATGAATTTTACTATAGTAAACAGCAGTATGTCTATTCTGGATAAAGAATAGCTATATATTTATTAGGAACAGATTTTTTTTGACTATATAACAAATTATTAATATTTTTTCTATTGCAAATTTGCCGTAGTAGCAAAATGGGGTTGAAAGATCCATGTAGCCAATCCTGTCTTATGACAGAAGTCTTGGTTGTTGGTTTTTTATGTTTTTCTTTGCAAAACTAGAAAAATGGATCTTGGGACTTGCAGGCACACTCCCTCATAGATTGGGAACTCTATCAAGCATGATGCAGAACTTGAAATCAAAGCAAGTTTAAAAAAAACCTAAGGGAAATTTAAAAGCACAAAGTAAAGCTTAAATATTATTAATACCTAAAAGAATCACGACTATTGATCATAAGAAATATATATTTGTTTCTCAAATCTGACGCTTCTAGAACCAGTAGTTTAGTTCAAGCTTTGTGTTGCTGATCCTGGTGTCTTTATTTATCTAATTGTGTTGCACTAAGGGTGTCTCCACTGCAAAAGAGGTTTATGAGGTTCTAAGACACCGTGGATGGCTAGAGTTGTTTCCCCTCTTTTCCACAGTGCATGAGATAAGCACCGGCCGCCTTCCACCGTCAGCCATAGTTCAATACAATGAGCAGAAACCCAGGTCCTCCTGAACAATGGCTCTGGGGAAATTCTACCCTCTTGCTGAAAAACTGATATAAATTACATTTGCAGTATGTCATTTTCACGAACATATCATAGTTCATCATATATTAGGAAGTGGGGTAGCTGTTACCTTTTTTTTCTTTTATACCAGAGTAAGGGATTCTCTCCTTCCTGAGCCGGTACAAGCAGGTTTTTCTACATCAGGGCCCTACCAAATTCATGGTCGCTGTTATCTTTTGAAGGCACAAGAAGTTCACTTTAAAAGAAAAAAAAAAGAAGAACATTTTGTTTAAAGTTGAAACGATGTTTTGGTTTTTCGGCTGTAAGTTATACGTGCAATAGAAATATCTACAATAATGAAGCAAATTGAAGCTTCTATGCTGACTTGCTATCCAGTGTTTGGGAACACATGAAACGTTTATTCCAATAGTTTTATGGGTTAATAGGAATTTTATTACAGGTAGATTTATTGAATTTGTAATTTGATATTTATAGTTTTATTTTATGTAATTATATTTTAAAGTTTAAAATAATTTATAATTAAATTTTTATTATTAATTCATATTAAATTCAAATAATAAAATAATTTAGAATCTGATTAAAATTTATTTTTTAATTATTTTATTATTTTTCATCAATGACTTTGGGGAAAAAAAACTTAACATTTATAATCCTTATTAACATGAAAATTTCTTTTTTCTTCTTCTAAAGAAAATAATAAAGGTAATTTTTTTTATAATGACTAAAAATTAATAAATAAATTTTAGTGAAGTAAATATAATAAGTCAATAAAAATAAATATCAATTATATAATTTAATGAACATATAAAATTCTATTAGTTGAATTTAACATCAGTTGATAATAAAAATTTAATTACAAATAATTATAAACTTTAAAATATAATTATACAAAATAAAATTATAATGACTCATTTGTAAATTTAGTGAAACTATAAGAATTAAAATTTTTGTTAACAATCTATTTGGAGTGGAAAAATATATAAAATTTCATTTCATTTTTAAATGAATTTCATTATAAATAATATTTAAATTTAAATTAAAAAAGAATTTATTTCTATTCATTTTTAATTTATAGTATAAAATCTATCAAATTTATATAAGATTTCATTAAAATTCATTTTATTTAGTATGAAATACATGTTATATTATTAACTTCATCCTTATTCTAACATTTTATTTACTATAACGCTATTAAAGTCTACTTTTTAATTGAATTTTATGTATTTTTAATCTATTTCAAATAAAATAATTTATTTACAAATGAATTAAAATTATTATTTTTGATATTATTTTCAAATATCAAAATTGATTTATAAATGAATTAAAATTATTTCTATTAAAATGAAATGAAAAAAATTATTCCAAACATAGTATCAATGTTTAAAAGATGTAAACTTTTCATTATATGAATTGTCATTATCTTCTCATCGAAATAGTAGAATTTCCCACAACAATGATCAAATATATGTATAATTCATATTATACACGTATCATCTGTTCTTTCAAAAATATTTTTATTTTTAAAAAAAAATAATTGACTTTTAATAGATCAATTTCATAAATTCTAATTAATATTAGAAATAATCTATATTGACTATTCATGAAATAATATATATAATATAATTTTTGTTATGTACCTATTTCAAATAACAAAATTCACATTTTTAGAACAATTTTATTTTTAAATATTAAATACTTATAAAGTTTAATTATCTGTATATTTATTCATTCCTAGATTTTATACTTAATATTGTATTTTTTATTAAGTTTTTTATTATACTCATACATATTTTTGACGTAAAATTAATGTCACGCGGAAAACTATAGTGTCAAAAGATTACGCTTTTAGATTTTCTTTACTTAATAATATAATGAATTGTACTCCAGTAAACGTTCCAATACGATTTTTAATTTTTGCAAATATTGTGTGGATAATTTTCTGGACAGTAGGCCTTTTAAAAAAAAAAATTCGTGCTAAATCAGAAGTTCAAGTGGGCAAATAATCAATTGCCTCTCAAGGTTCTATTTATTTTATTAAAAGATATTTTTCATAAAAATATTTTATTTATTTGTATATCAATAAAAACTTCCATAATATTTATATATTTTATGATTAATAAAACAGTGTATCGTACCATAATAATAAAAAAATTATTTTTAAAATAAAAATATTATTTTCTGTTATTCTCTGAATATTAAATAAATAAAATATTTTTATTATTTTAATATTTTATAACTATAAATATAAATAAATATAATTTTTTGTATAGAAAATATTTTTTATCAAAATAAATCAATTCTAAAAGTCAGAGAATTTTACAGGATAAATTATAATTTTTCCTAAAATTAATTGAAAACACCTTGTGCACGGAAGCGTGCGAAGCCAGAAAAAAATAATAATAACATATTGTAGTTAGCTTATTAGTAGTTACAGGTAAGCTAACAACATCGAAAAGATGAAAAAAAAAAAAAAGGTGGGCTATGTTTATTGCATAGGAAAATATTTTTTATAAAAAAAATCTTATTTACTTGTATATAAAAAGATATTCATGTAAATTATATATATCTTATGATTAAAAAAATAATATATAATAGTAGAGTAATGAAGGAAAATAACTTCCTTTTTAAAAGGTAGAATATTATTTTCTACCATCTTCTCCATATTTAACATTAAATAAATAAATATAATATTTTTTATTATTTTAATATGTTGATGTCGAAATTTAATTCATACAAAGAGTCCCAAATTACGATCAACGGGGAGTGAGTTCAAGGATCCAAGACTGCTTCCGAAGTGCGAAGAGATAGGGGGAGAGGAAGAAGGAGAAGTATGACGCAGTGTTTTTAACGTGGTTCGCCTAAAATCAGGCGACATCAGATCCTACGTCCACGATGGAATTTTTATTGATACTTGAGAATGGATTTTTACAGAGTTTTTGCATACAAGTATTCTGGCTTCCTCCTCTCTATTTTAACAATGTCATCCTATTTATAGAGGAAGGAAGGCTTACATACATTAATTACAAGTTACAGTTGTATTACATCAAGAAATAAATAGAAAAGACAGACAGACTTTTGCAATTTGGTTGTTGCAGGCTTCTGTTTGTGAGGCGGGCCCCTCTTATCGACTATGGACTTGTATTTGTTTGTGCCTTCCACTGAGTATCGTCCTATCGCGTGAAGTATCTGTCATCCCGAGCCAGGGATCCCAACTCGGGGGTCGCTATAGAAGGTCGTTGTAGCGAGTTTGGTGTTGCTGTAGCGGAATAGCAGGCTCGAGCAGGATGGCTAACTACTTGGCGAGCTGATCTCGTGACAGCCTCTCTATGCCACTTTCTAATAGAGAGCAAAGCGAAGTTTGCTGGGCATCCTTGGCGAGTCGAGGGACTTAACTTCTGTTAGGCTCGGGTTTGTCTCGTTCTCTTGAAATCGCTTTTTGCATATAACATAATATTTTATAATTATAAATATAAATAAGTAAGATTATTTCTGCAAAAGATATTTTTCACCAAAATAATTGAATTTTTAAATATAATTTTGATTCTACTAAAATACAAATTGATAATGGACTATAAATTTTATTGCTTTTATTTTGGTGAAAATTATTTATTTTAGAGAATGTCCAAAATTTTGAATGATCAAATAATAAATTTTTAATTCGTACATGTGCTCTCTCTCTCTCTCTCTCTCTCTCTCTCTACAAATTTTTATAAAAGTTTGTAATTTTTTCTAAAAATCGTGTTTTTTATAGATTTTTGATAAAATATTACAACTATATCCAAACTTTACAGGTGATAAATAAGTAAAAAAGTTGGCAACTTTATGAACAAGAATTGTAACATATAAAGCTTCCTAATTTTTTTCAAAAAAAAAAATTACTTGTCAAAAAGTTAGAAAAAAAAAACTTGTTTTTTTATAAAACTAGCAGCTCGAAAACTTGTTTTTTTATAAAACTAGCAGCTCGCATATGTTCAAGTGCATGTAAAAGTAAAACCATTAAATTATAATCGAACTTCATGTTTTACAACATTCTTCAATTTTTAAGAGATATATATGATTTTTATTTCTTTTTGCCTTAAACGATATATGATCAGAGATTTAGTTTCCCCATTTTTTTTAAATACATATTATCCACTATTAGGCCAAAGAATTAACAAATATGACTATTCAAATTGTTGGGACTAAAGTTATGTTTGATAACACTAAATTTTTAGGCTTTGTTTGATATACCGTAGTAGAAGAAGTGATAGTAGTGTAAAGATCATGGAATAGATAGGATAGGATATGATATGATATATATATATATATATAGTATAAATTTTTATATAATTTAATATTTGATGTGTCATTTTATAGTATATATAATTGTATGTTATATATTTCTTATTTCACAACATAAGACAATATATAATATTAAAAACTCATTTTAAATAAAATTATTTTTATATGATAGTGATTGTAGTGTAGAAAAATGTGTTGATGATGGATGTAACTATAGGTAATGATAGTGATGGAGAGGAACTGGTGATAAGAATGAGAAAAGTGATAGTGGTAGAAAGGAGATAGTGATGGTTGTAGTGATATTTAGCAAAGGGCAATCATAGTGGTTGCTAATGATAAGATTGCAAATGTTAATGGCAACCACCACTATTATCGTCACATTAGTGGCGATAGTAATGGTGACAACTAGCGATGACACTGCCATGTTATTGATAATGATAGGTAATGAGTAGTGAAAGAATTAATAGAATAAAAATATTTTTCTTTATCTTATTAACTTTTAAAATAAATTTTATTTATTAGATCTTATTATTCATCATAAAGGGTATGTAGTGTTATATGTCATCTTATGTATAAGAGAATGATTATGTATGTCAAAAATATGATAAAACTTGATTGTATAATTTATTTTATACTATTGAACCTTATGCGTTCTACCAAACAAACCTTTAGCATTGAAATTATGCACTAAATTTTAAGTGTTAAATTCATTAAGGAGGTCCAACTTGTTGAAATGAAAATGGAATGGAATCAGATAATGAGGAATAAGGATAATGATAGTTGTTACTTTTTAATTTATTTGATTTAGTTAGGAAATGGAATCATGCGGTTTATGATTTCCATTTTTACTATTTGGTTAAGTAGTGGTCATCTACGATGAATAGTGATCAATGGCGATAAGTAGTGGTGAATGATAATCAATAACAATAAGTGATAGTAGGTAATGGTCAATTGTGGTGGTAGTGGTGGGAGGTGATCAACAGTAATAGATAATGATAGGCGATAGTCAATAGTGATAGTTGATAATGGGTGGTAGTCAACGGTGGCATATAGTGGCAGATAATGGTTATTGTGGTAATGGTGGTAAGTGGTGATTAACAACAATAAGTGGTTATAAGCGATACTTAATAGTAGTAGATGATGATAGATAATAGTCAACGGAGCAAGTAATGGTAGATGTGGTTAATGATGGTGGTATTGGTGGGGGCAATGTTCAATGATAAAAGGTGTTGGTAGGCAATAACTAACAATTATATATGGTAGTAGACAGTGTTTAACAACAAAAGGTGGTGGTGGGTGATAATCAATGATGATAGTAGTAATGGGTGACGATTAATGGTGGAAAGTGGTGGTAGGTCATGATCAATAATGGTAGGTGATATTGAGTTAAGCTAACGAGAGTTTTACAAAATGAGAGAATGAGAGGAAAGAGGAATGCTTTTTTATTTCTAATTGGTAATATAATTTAATATCTTAAGAGGGGAAATGGTTTCAAATGAGGTTAAAGTTAAGTAACATAAAAAGATTATATTACACATGAACCAAATACTGGACAAGAAAATTAATTTTTGCATTCTGTTACTAATCTTTTAAAATTCCCCACCAAATCCCCCCAAGCACTGAATTTATAACATTTGAAAAGTTTATTACTTTAAACATTGAATTAAATTAACAATTTAAAATTTTATCATAAAATATTAAATTTTTTATAATTTAAAATTATTTGAAAAATTCTATACACTGAATTCTTAAATAATGTGATATATATATATTATATTAAATTATTATTTCAAAAAAGAGATAATATTGATTATATTCATCTAATAAAATATTATTAAAGCAGTAGTTATTGCTAACTGCTCAGTGAGATAGTTGTCACTATTAAATTAGTATAGCAAAATTTTCAATTTATTTAATATCAATTTTAAAAGTTAAAGTGATGTATTTAAACATACTAAATTAAAAACAAGATAAGTGAATAGATACGTATAATGTAACACAATATGTTAATTATTACTAAAATAAGAACTCTTATACTAGCTAAATGATAATTTTCAAACCATAAGTTTGCAAAGCTAATTCAAGTTAAATCATAAATAAGCCAACTGAATTTTTTCATGAAAAAAAATAAGTAAATAATGCTTCAATAGCACTTCCTTGAGGCACACCGAGCAAACAAGCCATTGGGTGCAGTGTAAAGGACTGAGGGTGTCTTTGAAAATTAAAATTCAGCACTGAACTAAAACAATTTAGCTTGAATTTTCAATTTTATGTGTTTGGTTTTATTTCGTTGAAAGATAAAGTCAGAAAAAATTTGCTGAACTCATCCGGCGAACGCAAAGCACTGAATTCATTAAAAGTTGCATAACTTAGTTGCTCTGTGGCAATAATTAGTAATTTTTTTTTTTTTACATTGAAAATTTGATTGCAACATAAAAATAACAGATGTTGCATAACGGTTGTGCCATAATTCAACACCTTTGCAAATTCAATGTTTAAAATTGTATTTACATGGAAAGATAAAAAAAAATTTACCATTATTTTTTATATTGTTACAAAATATTGTGAATTACTTGCAGATGAATTTGATTTTTCTGTTGTGGCATGTGCATAGATCATAACTTTTCTTAAAATAGTCGTAAGATATTTCTTTACAGTTATAACTCGTTCTAATGATAGTTGCAACTTATAAGCTTTACCGAAGAACTTGTAAGATTTTTTAATAATATAATAATGTTTTATAAACTATTATAAAAATATAAGAATTTGTGTCAAAGACTCTCATGGTAAAAAAGAAGTAAATTGCCAAACCATGTGTGCTGAATGTGAAAGAAAGCTTTACGGTGAAGAGGCTGATCTTCTTGTCCGAAGTAGAAAGAAGGCAAAATTGGGGGTTACGGAAGTGACAAGTAAGGACACTGCCATTACTGAGAAGGATGGAACAGGAGTCCCAGTAGAGGTGATTCCAGAGAACAAACTTGAGATGGAACCAATAACTCAGACTCTAGCTGAGAGAGGCAGGAGAAAAATCTTATCCTATAGGGATAGGCTAATGTGAATCAATAATGCTCATAATAAAGAGAGTGATCTGGAAGATGATGTTGCTATCCCTGTGGAAAATCAGGATTCATTATGCCCAATTGTTCCAATGTCATTGGAGGAAAGGCGGGAATGGTGTATAACTTTGGAGCAGTTCTCTAATAATCAACCTATTGAATAAAAAGATTAGTTTCAGATATCTAAAGGCTAGATCGGATAAACTTCAATGTCCTAAAGGAAGTTTTTAATTGATATTGGTAATGGGTATTATGTGATCCATTTTGGGAGTGGAATGATTATAATAATGCATTACAAAGTGGCCCATGGATGATTGCAGAACAGTATTTGGTCATCCAAATATAGAGGTCGGAGTATGATCCTTATAATGATTAGTTTCATAAATTGGCTATCTGGATCAAGATCCCAGGACTTCATTTGGAATACAGTGGAGAATTGAGAATATTCTGGGAAGAACTTTAAAAGTGGATATGCATACCTTATGTGAACAGGAGAACCATACTCTTACTGAAAGATGACATTTTGCCAGAATTTGTGTGGAAGTTGAACTTCAAAAACAACTGATCCTTAGACTCGTTATAAGGGGACTGATCCATCCTATTCAATATGAGGGCCTTCATCTGATTTGTTTCAACTACGAGAGGTTTGGACACCGGAAGGATGTATGTCCAGAGGTTTGTCTGCAAGAGACGATGAAAGAAGATAATAGTGTCGAACAAAATAATATTGTGCATGACCTAGCACAAAATGATATGACAGAAAGAAGAAAGATGGCAAAGAAAACTATGAGAATGATGGACATTGTAGATAAGGCGGTGGCTAACAACGAGGAAACTGCTGATCTTAAGACAAGGGTGCTACTAATCTGCATAATGAAGGCTCGAGATTTACAATTTTGAAATTTGTTGATTAGGAAGTTATTGAGGGGAATCGATCTCATGATTTGGGAAAAGATATAAGTTATTATTTAGCTGAAAATGTGAAGAATAATGAGAAGATGTTCATTAATAATAAAAAAAAGGAAAAAGAATTTAAATCGAATGGCAAAAAGTCCTCTGAAGCCCAATAGTAAGTGAGAAATAGGGCCAAGTGTCTAATTTGTATCTTAGTCCAAGACCAAATGGCGAAGGCTTAGTAGACTTTTTACTATGCAAGCTGTTTGGACAAGGTAGATTGTTGCACCTACAATACACTACAAGAAATCATTACTTATATCACAATTAAAGTTGTGGCACAAATCAAAATTTTTTTGCCACAGATTTACCCATGACTAATAGATTGCTGTAGTCACGAGTACAACCATGAAAGTTATATCCATGACTGATAGTTTATCTAATCACAAATAAAATTGTGGCAAAAAACAGTGCCAAAGAGTTTGACCTGTTCAACTATAAACTGCTCGAAATTCTGATTTAATTCATGCCTTAGAATTGCTTCACTAGTGAATATGAATAAAATCACTCTAAATTGCTTGAACTTGAATAAATCAGTGTGAACCATTAAACTATTTTTGATTTTGAATAACTAACAGCGATAAAAAATTTTGTTAGATGCAAAAATGACAGTTTAAACCCCCCCCCCCCACCTTGCAAGAGAAGTAGCATTCTAAAAAGGCCATCATGCATTTTAAATTTATGAAAGTAATATTTATATTTACATTCATATCTTTAACTAATAAATTAAAATATTATATTAAAATTTATTTTAACTTCGCCTCTTGCAAAAATAATATAATATAACTTAATATCTTAACATAAAAAGCATATTAAATAGTATATTTTGATATTTTGATATATATATTATTAATAAGAAAAAATGTTATAAATTTAGTATTATTAAATTTTATAAATATAATATTTATTATTTATACATATAACATCATCTAATTCAACCACCAATTCAATATGTTGAATTGATTGAACCATGATTCTCGCATTTTCAATTTGTCATCTGATCTGATTTTTAAAATATGGGTGACAGAGAATTAATATAATTAGCTAAATAAGTCATCTTTATTAATCATATAATTTTTAATTGATCAATTGATATCTTAAATGATAAAAAAAATATAATGATAATAATTTATTGTTTTTGTTATCCAACTAAATCATTTCCCTCACTTAGGTATGAAATACGAAATGAAAAAAATTATATAAATAATATCTTCCATTAAGTTAAATGAATCAAACTTAAGTTTTTTTTTTATCAGAAATCTTAAAAGATTAATTTTAGTGTGGCATTTGCTGAATTTAAAAGGGGACATTGATCATTATTGAACGTAAATATTTATAAAAAGCACTATATATATGAAGGTAGTTCAGAGATCGGTGTGGGCATAATGTAGGTCCGCCCTTGTGCACGTGGAATTACAATTTCTTTTTTCATGATAGTATATTTATTATCATGATTAAAGTAATTAATTAATTAAACAATAAAAGCTTATGAATTTGCATTTTTTTATTTTATTTATATGGTTTTGTCAACAAAATATTATTATCAAAATTGCACCATATTTATTTTTATTAACGAAGAAATTAACATCACGTTGAATTAAACTGTCCACACCAGCTATATCTGGATTTCTATTCATTAATAGTATAGTTTTGATTGATTATTTGCTGTTGAACATCAATATATATTTTTAAATTATTTTTTTTTATTCGAATGCTAATAGTTAATTAACTATAAAGAATTGTCAGAATTGTTGAGTTCGGCTGATTATGACAATAATTCATATGATTTAGATTAAATTAAAAAAATTATATCAAAGATTCGAATCGTTTTAATTTTCTATCTATTCAAATTAGAAATAGTATAATTCGGATTTTCATGAAAATAACATATGTGATTGTTTAGTAGATGCCCTTGATAATCCAGAGCATTGAGACCTAGAGAGGACATAACATGCTATCATATCATTTGACCAAGTAAGCCTTGAAGCAATATTATAACATTATTTCAGCCTAAGAACAAGCAAGTGTATATGGTAAAGTTCAAGGAGCGTAGCGAACGCTGATCACCCTTTTTCATTAAAAAAGCAAAACAAAAAAGTGCATATGATTGCTTTGTTCAAGACAGTGATATCATATTAATGGAGTTAACAAATGGGAATCAAATTAAGATTGTCCTCTCTTCTCACTGTCACACCAAAGGTCTCAGTCATATCCAATTCTTCAAGCTTCATTCCCTCAGGAAGCTTCCAATCAAAATGATGGAGTAAGCTAGCAAGTGGCAGGTCAACATTTGGAGTAGTAAATATGATTCCAGGACATCTTCTTCCTGAGCCAAATGGTATTATTCAAAATTTCTACCTTTATAATCAACTGAATTATCCAATACTTTGGGTCTCTGGCAATTGACCAGAAATTGGCAATGATCTTTGACTTGGCACCTATTTAATATCCATTGATAACACATTTCTCACTGTTTACTCTTAGAAGAAGCAATGGTGTTGGTGAATGCAGTCTCCAAGTTTCTTTGATAAAAATTAAAAAATTACATATATTGGGAATTAGCAACGGATTATTAATTTAATTATTTTTTAACATTTCATTATTAAATCAGTCATTATATTTATAAATGTCCACATTGAATCAGTCGATGTTAGATAATTCGTCTCTAATTCCGTCCTTAAAATTTTACCAAAAATTAACAACAAAAATTTATTGTCAGTCATTATTTCTATTGCTGATTAATAAACATCAAAGACAATTTTACGCCCCAATTTGGAGACAAATTTTCTGTTACTAATTTTAAAAATTCTTGTAATGATACTTAAAAGTTTAGTATATAAGCTATAAAAGTTGTAATTTTTTATATAAAGTCTAACAATATTCTTTCAAAAAATTATAAATGTGTATGAATTTTGCATGCACTAAGTACAAAAAAAAAATTACAATTCCATCATAAAAATTTGCATAAAAATTTTTTCAAAATTTTTCTTATTTGTAAATAAAAATTATAATTTTTAATGAAAAAATTGTGATAAATATAAAAATTTTCACAAATGCAAAAGTACATATGAAAAACAAATTTTCTTTTAACTAAAAGATAATTTTTAATGTTTTTTTATTTTTTAATCTAGAATTTGTTTTGTCGACACTAGCGGGAGCAAGAATGTTAAGAAAAGGAAATAAAAGGGATATATATATATATAATACAAGAATATCCGTGTAATGTATGATTTAATTGTCAAATATAAATATCAACTATTTATTAATTCATATTGATTATATTAAAGGGTTGATAAAATTTGCATGTTGTGCATGTTTGTAATGGATATAAAATAATTTAAAAGTATATTAACTTATTATAAGTGTAAATATTAAAGAGTAATAATATTATTTTATTTATATATTTAAAATTTTATTTGAGTATAAAGAAGTACAATTTATCCTAAAAAAAAGTAAATATTTTGATAGTAAACAATAAAATTATAACAGTAGAGATAACAAAATCTAAATGGGGTCAAGCTATTGATCAAAACTAAAACCTTATAGAGAAAAAGTCTTAACATAATCCAGATCCAAAAACTCAAATTTGAAATAAAACAGCCAAATCAAATGTAAATTCAATTTTCTTTTATCTAATATTTACGTTCTATTAATTTTAATTGGTTAATTCTTTTTAAATCAAGATTATAACAACAAGAGACCTAGGTTCCATAGCAAAGGATAAAAACTTCCTTATTATTTGGTGAGTGAGAGAGTTCTCCCTCTGGCTGTTTTTTTTTTTTAAAGAATATTATTTTTTAAATTATTTCTAAATTTTTTTGTTGTGATGGAATCTAAAATTAGGTTTAAGAATTTAAATAATTTATATAAACATGAATTTTGAAAGAAAGTGTGAATAACATTAAGCCTAAATAAATTTAATTAATATTGATGAGAGAGAAATATTAAAAGAATTGTAAATGAGACTCTAGTTTTTCAAGTCAACTTATAAGAAATTGTATTCCTACATAATTATTTGGATTCTTATTTAAATGGTTGATTGTAAATAGTGAAAAGGAATGAGAAGCAAAATGGATATCAAATTGGAAAATTTTTAAAAACTTGATTTTTCATATTCATATGAGCATTAACTTCCAAGTCTTTTTTTTTTTACTTTTATTTTCATATCATATGAATTTTCAAGGAAACTATTGAAAGTTCAATTTACAAATTCAGCTTTAAGTTTTTCAAATACTTATTATTTTAAAATTTCACAAAGGCTCTTGAAAATGTATTATATACAAAACATATTACTAGATGTTTCATTCATTATTTTACAAATTCTTTGGAACTGACTAGTTTATTTTTACTATTATTTTATATTAAATTTATTTTTCTTGTTACATTAAATATATATATTTCTTTGTGATTTACATCTGCATTAAATACTTCAAGGAAATAAAATGTTTCTTAAAAAATTATATTTAAATTTATATTAATCATTTCATGAGCATTCAACATACATAAAAAGGACATGATAGAATAAGAAAAATTAGGAAAATATAACATGCTAGTTGACAAGGGTAGTTGAAAAGATTCCAACAGAAAATATATGAAAGAATATGAAAATATAAGAGATGTTTGTGTTTAAGAATAAGCATGTTGAGGTTGGGATCTAGAAGACCTATGTATAATAGGAGATGTATTATTCATGAAACTATTTTCCATCATGTGATTATGTAAGCCTTTGACTCATGGTATGGTGGAGGAGGGCACAAAGTTAAACAACTTATTTAATGTCTTAAGGGACATATTCATTCAACATACATCGCTCTTTCACAACTCACTAATTACTAGTATAATTTACAAGTATAATTTATTTATATCTCTTATAAGGTTAAAAGGATAAAAAAAATTTTTGCAAGATATGTCAATGATTATGATATGATATTAGTAATAGTATGACTAGGAATAGTAAGTGAGGATATAGCAGATCTTGGTTTATGGATTATTATTTTTTTTTTTGAAAAGAATTTATTTATTTCAAAGGAATTAAAAAATATTTATTTTAAAATATTTTTTATTAAGCCTTACATATCATGACTTTTAAATAAAAGGCTTAAAATCATATTTTTTACATTGTTTTCATCAAAAAAGGATTTTTAGAATATAAATACTTATAAATTTGCAGATCACTTAATACTTTATGCTAATCATACTCCTGAATTTTGAGATGTGATGAAAATATCAATAAAAAAGTCAAAAATTAGATTGAAAAATTATAACATAAAGATATTGGTAGAAATTTAATTTTTAAAAATTAATTAAAATTTAATTTTCTGATTTTTGTCTTTTAATTTCAGAAGTTCAAAGACAATAAAAATAAGGATAGCTATACCGTCAAATCTCAAAATTAAATTTAGAAATTTATAAAAGACATATAGATAGAAACTTGATTCTAGGAATTTAAATAGGATTTGATTTTTTTTATTCTTAATTTTTCTTTTTCATTATCAAAAATTTAAAAGAAAAATAAATAATAAAATTTAAATAAAAAGAAAACTTAAATTATAAAATTTAAATTAGAGATTTGATATTTTACTTTCTTCTCTCTTAATTTCTAAAAACTAAAGAAGATAACAATAAAAATAAATAAATAGTAAAATTTAAATTCATTGTTATAATAAGTGGTTTCACCAAAAATAAAAATAATATAGTGTCAATAGAATAAGATTGATGTTACATCACTTGAGGAGAAGTATTCTAAGAACAAACGTCTTCATTGCAGATAACTCAATAATTCAAATGTAATAATAAATAATTAATATAAAGTACCACAAGGTTTACTTCAACTCTAGTTACAAATTCAACATACCAAATTAAGTTGAGTATTGTAGTTAAACACGTCCAGGGCCAGATATGAAATATTTTTATAGGGCTAGTTACATAGAATTTCACAACTCATGCTTCGTTTAGTCTGTTGAAAAATATATTTTGTAAGAAAATTTTATTTATATGTATAGAAGTAAAATATTTTCATATTATTTATATATCTTATAATTAATAAAATAATATATAATATTAAAATAATAAAAAATAATTTTCTTTTTAAGTTTGAGGACACTTTCTATCACATTCCTTATATATAACATTAAGTAAATAAAATATTTTTTATAATTTTAACTTTTTAACTATTAACGATAATAAATAAAATTATTCCTATAAAATATATTTTCTGAGAAAAAGAAATAATCTGTTTTTTCTCCTTGCATTTGGAAACTTTTTAACCAAACGTTTCAGATTAATCACACTTAAAGGCTAAATTAAAAATTCAATTAATCATTTAATATACATATATATATGATTAAAATAATAATATTATACATGATTATTTATTATTTTAAAAAATTAACTTTGAAATTCAACATTTAAATATTAAAGCTTTAGATTTCATAATCCACGGTGTATCCAGGAAAAAAAAAAAAAAACGTATGTCCTTTCGCTTGTACAGTGAACTCCCGATGATATTTATGGTAAAACAAGTTGCCTACTCTTACAATGGAAACGGTTAGGATTAAAGTTAAAACTCGAAAGCAAACATATTTACAAATACGGTGCTTCTTATATTCACTAGTTTTGCTATTTAGTACTTATTTTGTTTTATGCACAAAACAGCTCATTTTATCGCATTTAATAATGTAATTTTCAATTTCATTTTTTAAGAAGCAGATGATTAATAACTAAAATGTCATATAAATAAATTGTACTAGAAACTTATTAAAAACATAGATTGAATTTATTAGAATACCTTGAAAATTTTTCGTCACACCTTGAAAATTCTGTTGTAGCCGAAACTCTTATCCCTTGTACTGTCTAATTCTTTTTATGTTTCTTGCCCATTCGTTTCTTCTTTATTCTTGTTGCTTCATGTCACATTTTAGTGATTTGAGTGTTATGTGATTTTGATTGTTACATTATATAAAATTTAATATTTTTCACTTAGTTCTTATAGGACTTTAAGGAGAGGACTAGAGTGGTAAAAGACAAGTGTGTGATAGCATAATAGAGGACAAAAGCCTAATTGTGTGAGTAAAACATGAGTAGAGTGATCAAAAATACTTGTGAGGGTGTGATTTGGTGAGGTCCATATTTTCCTAACATTTAGTTTGCAAAATTTATTTCTTGCTCAAAGATGGAAGGTGGAGGATCTCAACTCAATAAAGTATGCTTACTTTTAGAGTGATACAATAATAATTTTAAAGAGTGAATATGAAGATTGATGGGCTTGGTGAAAGAATAACAAATGTGGAGAATAGTAGACATTCCCATGAGAGAAGAACTAGAAGAACTTATAACCAATATAGAAGCAATGAACGAGGTTGAAAAGTTGAAAAAGGAGAAAAGGAGCTGTCCACTTCTCCATATGAAAACTTGAGGAGTGAAAGAAGAAGGGATAAAGGCATCTTGGGTAGAAGACATGAGAGACCTAGAAGAGAAAGAGTTGATTCAAATCTTCATAATATCAAGATGACAATCCCATCTTTCTAAGGTAAAAGTGATATAATAGCCTCCCTTGAATGGGAGAAAAAAGTTGAGCTAGTCTTTTATTATCACAACTATTGAAAGAGAAGAAAGTAAAATTAGCTATTGTGTAATTCATTGATTATGCTATAATTTGATCGGATTGACTTCTGCAAAGTAGAAGAAGGAACTTAGAAAGGCCCATGGCAACTTGGGAAGAGTTGAAGACCATCATGAGAAAGAGATTTGTCCTTTCACACTATTATAGAGAATTGTATCAAAAGCTTCATAGCCTTACTTAAGGTTACAAAAGTTTGAGGAATATCACAAAGAGATAAATGTAGCAATGATATGAGCCAATGTGGAGGAGAATATAGCGGCTACCATGGCACAGTTTTTGCATGGCTTGAACCGTGACATTGCTAACATAATAGAGCTTTCACACTATGTGGAACTTGAAGACATGGTATATACAGCAATGAAGGTGGAGAGGCAACTCAAAAGAAAGACCTCTTCCAAGGTTTTACATCTATCAAGTTCCATTGGAATACTAATTGGGATAGGAGACATAATTTAAGAGACTTCAAAGCTACCAAGAAATCTATGGCTAAAGATACAAAAGGCAAAGGCAAAATGGAGGTGCCACAAAAGTAAAGAAACATCAAATGCTTTAAATATTCAAGGTATGTCCATTATGTTTATGAATACCCTAACAAAAGGGTCATGACATGAAAGCCAATGGAAAGTTGGGATCGGCTAGTGAGTAAGAAAAGGAGGAAGAAAGTTCTAATTCAAGCAGTCAAGAGAGCAATGGTGTGTTTGATGTGGCAGTTGAAGGTGAGTCACTAGTAATGAGGAGAATTTTGAATGCCCAAGTTAAGGAGGGAAATGAAAAGCAAAAAGAGAACATCTTCCACACTAGATGTCATGTTATGGGGAAAGTTTGCAATGTGATCATAGATGGGGGAAGTTATGCAAATATTGCTAGCACAATTATAATGGAAAAATTGGCCTTGCTTACCCAAAGTCATCCCACTTCTTACAAGTTTCAATGGTTGAATGAAAGTAGAGAGATAAAAGTAACAAAATAAGTGCTAGTATCCTTTTCTATAGGGAGGTATTAAGATGAAATTTTATGTCATGTTGTACCTATGCAAGCTACCCATCTATTGCTTGGTAGGTCATGGCAATTTGATAGACATGTCATGCATGATGGCTACCTAAACCAACATAGCTTTAAGAAGGACAACAAAACCATCACTCTTGTACCCCTCACTCTAAGCAAATTATAGAAGACAAATAAAATGAGAGAAGAAAATGAGTGAAGAACAAAAGAACAAGAGTGAAGAAAAAGAGAGGAAACATGAAAAAAGTGAGTTGAGAGAAAAGGAAAAAGAAGAAAAGAAGAAATGGAGTGTTTTTTCCAGGGCTAGTGATGTGAGACAAGCTTTGTATTATGATAAATCTATGCTTATTCTTTTGTGCAAATGTGCTAATTTGAATGATAATCATGATACTAATGCTTTGCTTAGTGCTATTGAGTTGATTTTGCAAGAATTTCAAAAGGTGTTTCCTAAAGAAGTGCGTCACGATTTGCCACCATCAAAAAGGATAGAACACCAAATTGACTTCATTCTTGGAGTTCCCAAACCCAATCAACCAGCATATAGACAAGTTGAAGAGCTCATGGCAAAGGGATATTTTAGAGAAAACATGAGTCCTTTAATGTTAGTACTTCCATTCATGTTTTTAATCTTTCTCCTTTTGTAGTGGGTCTTAAAAGCTCTTCGGTAAGCAAAATATTTCCTTATTTATTTTCTCTCATGCTCTATCTCTTATGATGTTAATCAAGTTTAATTTAGTGAATTGGCCTTGTTTTGTGATTTGGTTATAATTTGGAGCTTAATTGAATTAATTGCTTAATGTTCAAGTTTTTATACTATTTCAGTTTTTAGGCTGTAACTTGAGCTTCATATTGATCTTTATATGGTTGGAAAGTTAAGAGAAAGATCTACAACTTTCATGTTGAGGCTAAAGCCTAGTTCTATAACTTGAAGCCTTGAAATTTACATTCAAGTTACCTTAGAGTTTCTATCTAGATTGACCTTGTCATAATATTTAAGCTATTATTTTGTATTATTTTATGGGCCACCTTTGAGACCTTTTTGATAGTATTTTAAGGATGTTTGATGCCTTTTATTTTTGTAATTTGGTGGCTGATTTAGAACTATTTGTTAGTTGGTTTGTGAGCTGATTATTGACACCATATTTGAGTATTATTGTGGTTGATATTTTGGCCTTGTTTTAGACTTAACTTATTTATTTGTTTAGCTACCTTTGTATGTTTATTTGTTAGGCTTGTGCAAGACTTTAATCCAACCCATAATTGAGCCTAATTGCTATGAGGGGAGGCATATTTCCCTCACCATTCAGATTTAAGGAATTTGAGAAATTGAAGAGTATTTCTTCTTGAGAGTTTCCTCCCTTAAGGTTCTTATTGAACTTGAAGACTTATAAAAGATATAACTCTTTGTGGTGTCTAATTTTATCACTTATCATTCTCTTTCTTTTTATCTAGAGTGTGACGTGAATATCATTCTTTTTTTTTTTTCAATTTTGGTGTTGAATTTGCTTAATTAAGGATAGATCCATGGACATTTCCATGGGAGATCACATCATATAGTCAACAAAATATTATAAACAATTTCTCCATATTTATGTTTATTAAAGGACTAGAAATTAACATCCCGTTGAATTAAATCATCTACACCAACTATATCTGAATTTCTATTCATTAATAGTATAGTTTTTATTGATTATTTGTGGTTGAACTTCAATATAATTTTTTAAATTTTCCCTTTTTTGCTCCTAATCTTTCTCCTCTAATTAAAAAGGGTTTAGCTTCGCCTGGAAACTTGCATGTGTAATTATAAAGATAATATGTATGATTGTTTAAAATATGCCCTTGATAATCCATAACATTGAGCTCTAAAGAGGACATGACATGTTATCATCTCATTTGACCAAGTAAGCCATCAAATAATATTATAAAGGTTAGTAGCATTAAGTGTATATAGTAATGTTTAGAGAAGATAGCAAACACTCATCACTCAATTTCCTCTTCTATATTAAAAAAATAAAAAGGTGCATATGATTGCTTTATTCAAGACGTGATATCAAATTAATAGCGATAACAAATGGGAATCAAGTTAAGAATGTCTTTTCTTCTCACTGTCATGCCAAAGGTCTCAGTCATATCAATTTCTTCCAGCCACATTCCCTCGGTAAGCTTCCAATAAAAAATGATAGAGTAAGCTAGCAAGTTGCAGCTCAACATTTGGAGTGTGATTCCAGGACATATTCTCCTTCCAGCACCA
This sequence comes from Saraca asoca, assembly GCA_026873985.1. Lineage (NCBI taxonomy): Eukaryota > Viridiplantae > Streptophyta > Magnoliopsida > Fabales > Fabaceae > Saraca > Saraca asoca. Next base: position 29,889 of record JANHAO010001477.1, read on the forward strand.
AATGGTATGTATTCAGTATTTGTACCTTTGTCATCAATTGGATTATCAAGAAATATCTCTGGTTTGAATTTCACATGTTCAATCCAATACTTTGGGTCCCTAGCAATTGACTAGAAATTGACAATGATCTTTGACTTAGCAGGTATTTCATATCCATTAACAACATATTGCTCACTGTTTTCTCTCGGAAGAAGCAATGGTATAGGTGGATGTAGTAAGTATTTCAATTGGTAAAGTTCTTACTCATCTACAAATCCTTTACTATTATATACTTTTCTCACTTCATGCTGAGCTTCTTCCATAACCTTTGGATTCTTTACTAGTTCAGACATTGCCTAATCCATGCTTTTTGATGATGTTTCTGTTCCAGCATTGAAGATATCCTGAGAGTGGTATTTGAATAAGCGAATAGAAATCCAAATTAGAAATGCTAGGAATTACCTAATAATCTTAATTAGGATAGGCAATAACTCGAGTCAAATGGAGCTAAGGATAACTCACACTCAAATTGTTTATTTTCATCTAGAATAAATGAGCTATTTTGAGTTCAAACTCAGTTCCATTTGAGCTTACGAATTCACAAGTCAAGCTCATAAGTTCAAATTAAATGAATTTTTTTTAAGAAAATTATATATAATTATTTGAAAATTTTCAAATAAAAATGTAACAAAACTCATTATTAGAATTTATAATAATTTATTGGGTTTGAGTATGGATGATAATGAATCGAACCAACTTATTAGATACTACAAAAAAATATGCATTTAGCAGCGATTTTTTTATGTATTTAGCAGCGGTTTTAACCACCGCTAAACCACTGTAAATTCATGAGTCGAGAAGTATTAGTGACGGTTATTTCTGCACTTACACTTAGTGGCAGTTTCTGTAATCATTAGAAATGTTATACATAGCGGCGGTTTTATCTGAATTTAGTGGCAGTTACTACAATCGTCAGAACTGTTGTACATAGTAGCGGTTTTCTCTGAATTTAGTGGCAATTTTCTAGAAAATTATTTTTTTTTTTAGTTTTTGTAGTGGTTTCCTTTGCATTTAGAGGTGGTTTTGCAGAAAATTTTTTTAAAAAAATTGTTTTTGGTGATGGTTTTCACTGCATTTAGCGGTGATTTTGTAGAAAATTTAAAAAAAAATTTGGTGACGGTTTTTGATGCTTTTGGTGGTGGTTTTTGAAATTTTTGAAAAAAAAATATTTTATGGTAGTTTTTTCTATTTATAATGGCGGTTTTCTGGAAATTTTTTTCCAAAAAACCACCACTAAATGCAATGTTTCAGATTTTTTTTGTTTTCCTATCCTAATTGTTCCTTTATCTATTACCTTACTACAAGAATAATTTATAATAAATATATACATTTTAAACAAATGAAATTAAATATGAATTTTGTATTAATAATAAATATTCAAACATTTGTTTGTCAAAAGTTAGAATTCAACAACCCTATACATAATTTAACAATCGGAGGGTTTAAATCAAGGTTGTGTGTCATGACTATCATGGGAAAAGGACCTTGCATCTATGACATGTTCGCTTTCTGTATCTGGTAGTTGTAAAATAAAATTAGAGTAAGTTATTATACTAACATTGAAAATCATTCATATATAACCAATGTATGGAAAAATCATGTTAGTTTTGTAAGAATTACTACTCTTCATTGTTGTTTTCACATTTTGTAAGAATTACTACTCTCTTAATCATATTAGTTTTGCACTTATTTATTATTAAAAAGTGAAAGTGAAACTAATATTATTATTTTCAGCCACATTCACTTATACCTATGATCTGATCACACTAAGACAGTAGCAAATACAACAGAATACAACAGAAAATGTAGCAGCAAATACAACAAAATATAGTAGAATCAATGTAGAAAATCCAATTCATAGAAGCTTGCTCTAACTTATGACTTATATACAGCAAATATAGCAACAACAAACATAGCTAATCCATTAGCAACAATCAACAAATATAGCTAATCCATCATCAACAAGTAGAGAGAAGAATAAAAATTTACCGGTGGAAGGTAGGCTATCAAATTGACAATTTCTTCTCGCACTATCCTAAGCATTTTTTAAAACACTGATGCCAAAGCTCCCTCCATAGCTAATCACCTTTCACATTCAAAAGTTAAGTTTGCCTCCATAGCCAATCACCTTTCATGTTCAGAAGTCAACTCTACCTCCAAACTTTAGACTCTTGCCTGTACCTCTTCATTTGGACTAGTGCTATCGAATGTCGTGCCACTGAACTGCTAAGAAGCTTTGCCAAATACATTTGAAGGGGATGATCCAAAGCCCAAACCTCAAACCTGTTTAGAGTGCTCTTTCCTAAATACCTTTGCCATGACATCATTCTATGACATGGCATGAGATTGCAATGAAGGGTTTTGGGACAAGATCTCCTCAATTTGCTCCTGCAAAAGTAGAATATCCACTTTATTAACACATTTGTGAATATGTAATCCCATAACATGAAACATGAAGCAAAAACTAACCCCTTTGTCTTTGGCTGCTTCATTGACATACATGTCGTTCTGTTTCTTATGAACATGAAACCATAGATCTGTTCTTCCCATCAAACAACGTAGCTCTTTAGCCTACATGAGAATATATATCAATTTAGTTAGTGTATCTCAACTTAGATAATATAACAGTAGTTAAATAGGAAAGTGTGGAATAAAATCAATTCAGCCATTTTCCTGGCAAAGCTTTTGGAGCTAGCTGTGTGTGGGACTAGTTGCTTCTGGTGATTTGATGCATTTTTTCTACATATTTCCTACAAACGTGAAGGAATCATTATTATCAACATTTGCATATACATTTTGATTAAATAGTGTACTTACAATAGAAATTACCT